>VZUI01046622.1:0-41680 GCA_013401135.1 Cettia cetti
CAGGCATCCAGCCTTCAGATAGCTTAATCGCTGTTTTCCTGCTTGGCATTCTACAACTCAAAGCATGCTTTCAACTCTATTTCATTTACAGGTTTTATACTTTTAGAATCCCTTGCCTGGAAATCATATCTGCAAGGCCTTCCTGCCTCATCCTCCCCAACAAGTGGGCTTTGTTTTTATTCTTTTTTTTTTTTTTTTTTTGTGGGAAGATAACACTAATCTTGCACTCCATGTTACTGGGAGTAGATGGGTAGGTGAGGAAGGAGAATTTCTTTTCTTCAATGTGAGGAGGGGGCTAGGGATTGTTCCATTGGAAGGAATAAACACTCCAAAACCCCACAAATTCGGAGCACTTGCTGCTGAGTCTTGCCAGAGCCCTCACAAAGACTCATTTAGAGTTAGGAGCACCTGAAAACTCCATTCCAAGCCCAACCATAAGTCAGTAAGAATTTACTCTCTTCCACTCTCTGTGAACTCCTAACACTGTCTCAGAGATGCCCACTGGCTCTTCCTACATTATATGTCTTCACTACAGCAGGATCAATGTCACAAAGGACTTACTATTGAAAAGTTAAGTTTTCCAGTGGCTACTTGAAAATATCAGGCATACTGAGCATGTCAGACTATTTTTAGCTCCTGGAGAAACAGATTGAAAAGGTCACAAAATGCCGCTGTGTTTGCCAATACATATGAGGTGCCAGAAGTCCAGAATCCTACCTGTGAATTTCTGCATCAATCCTATAACTTCTCTCTGAGCAAGAAGGTAACTCTTAAAGTAATTTAATTTCTAACTTCTATATGTAATTTTTCATAGAGATACTATGTGTGCATTTGTACATACAAATAATCAACCTGCGTAAGTGCAAGTTTTTTACCAAGCGTCCAAGGTTTTTTCTCTGCAGTCCCATGACAAGACTCTTAGGAGACATGACACCTTTGTTTTCATGCTTCACCTCACTCTCTTCAAGTGGTTCTCCATGTGTGTTCTAATATAACCCTTTCTGCTAGTCATGTGGAAGTGCTCTGCCTGTGACTGACTCATTCATTTTCCTGGGAAGCCTTCCTAAGCCTGCTGGGGGTGGAGACTTGCTTTCAGGGTCTCTGTAATCTTCATCTGTCTAAAGAATAACTACTTCAGAATAGAAATCACAAGCTCTGTTCGTTAGAGATTATCTGAATTGCACAAATGTGTGATCTTGCACACCATTCTATGAAAGAAAGTTGCACATTCCTCTTCAGGATGTAAGGTCTTACAGGCATCTGCAAGAAGCAGCCTTGACACACTCTAGCACAAACTTTCCATGAAATTTATCTATCTGTTGTCTGTTAACTTATACCAGTTTTCTTTTTGACTTCCTCAGTGGGACCAGACACCAAGTCTACTCATTTGCCCCATCAGCAGACTTTTCATCTTGTAGGGGTTTTTTTGTTTGCTGAACAGGTAAGAGAAATTCTAGCAAATCTAATCAAGTGTGATGCCACTACAGGCTGGTGAGATAGAGAGAACTTGTGCATCACAGGATGTTCTTTTACAGCCCTTGGTATCTTCTGTCTGGAAATCCTTCAAGGTCCTAATGCTTTTTTTTCACCATTACATACCTAGTCAGATGAATTCAGGGGTATTTGTCTGGTGCAAGTGTTTCATTGCATGTCCAGAATAGGTGGCCTGTACACTGAGTGGACAATCAAGTCTTCTGAAAATTAGTCTGTCCTCTTGGTCAGTAATTTTCCTGCCCTACTAATGGACTATATGTGTTTTACTTATAACCTTCCAGTGGCTCTTGCAGAAGACAATGGCCTTTCTTTCAAGATTTTCAAGCTCTTTCCCCTTCTTTCCAGAGGAATAGAGGCAAATTATGCAGTTATTTGACTGCAATTTCCTTGTTTGACCATAATGACAGCTAATCTTCCATCAGACAGGTCCCTCCTGGGGTACAAACAATTACCTCCAAGGCATTTATTTTGGAACACACAGATGTATGTGTGTTTGTGTCCAAGACAAAAAAAGCAGAGGAGGCGTAACTTATTTTAGATATTATTCTCCCTACATTAGCTTTACACTGTATTTCCCACAGATTTCTTTTCTGCCTGTCTGCTTGGAAATTGACAGTTTTCCTATATGTTGGCATATCCTGCCATGCCTGGGCTTCAGCTTTCCTGAATCTGGTTAATTAATTCTGGTTCTCCTTCTGAGCATCTTACATTTGGGTATCATGCTTCTCACTATGGGTAGCCTCACCAATATTTCTAGCTGTGAATTCTCTAGCAAAATTAAAGAGGATTAAGGTTTCTTTGTTTGTTGTTTTATTTTTTTTAAATTTATCTTCTACTTTCAAAATTATTGCTCCATGTAGCTTCTTTTTTAATTACCTCTCATCTTTTTCCTACCAAGCATGATCTGAGATGCTGTCCTCATTTGCAAAGATGTTTTTTGGTTTTTCAACCTACTCACTGTGTTTATTATGTAGCATTTGTCTTCAGCTTTACCTTTCTAGCTAGCAACAGTCTAATTTCTTATTATCGAGCACATAAAACTGGATTCCTATCAGAAATAAGATATAGCTCTATTACAGACTATTTTTTAAAAGCTTGTAAACAATTGTTTTAGTAATGCCTATGGAAAGGCACAACACTGAATTTAGATTCTTATTTTCACATTTACATCTTGGAAAAAACAGACTTGTCACCTTTTCAAGCTAAACATGCAGAATTATAGTCATAAAGCAAAGGGATTTGGTAGGAACATTTATTTGGGTCATTATCCAGACTTTTGAGTTAAATAGCCAGTGTAGCTTTGGAATTCATGAGGCAGTTGTTCAGCAACTGGCCACATCTCTGAGCTGTGGGAAGCTCCATCTGGAGATGAGAAACTCCAAGAAGGCTGTCCTGTCTTGGGCCAGGGCTCTGCCTTGCACAGGAAGCTCTGTGTGGCAGCAGTATGTCCTTGAAGCATCCTCCTGGCCTCCAGGACTTTGCAGCTCAAGGACTTTCTAAACCAGAGGTGGTATTTTTGTGATGAGCAGACTTTGCTATTTATGGATAGAGCAGTCAGTTCAATGTGATGATTTATGAATTATTAAAATACTTTTCTAAGCCTTGCTATGAGTTGTTCATATTAGGTCTGCAGCACTTGTGGGACTAAGAGTATGTATGGCCACTGGAGCCAACAGGAGCGCATATGGGAGGAAAAAGGGTATTGGAAGTGGAGGAAGATCTTGTGTGAGGTGAATCCAAAAATAGAAATAACCAAAGCTGTGTATTAGATGAAAGCAAACAGGATGACTAATGGTTTTATAAACTGTAGCGTATATTCGCAGTGTTTGGTGGGTATTTGTCATGAACAAAGCAACCCTGAGTTCAATGACTGTGCCTGCAAGGAGGGCAGTGCGGAAAGAAAAAGGAGGGGAGGTAGTTGTGCTAGTTTTCTTTCCTTATCTGATGTATTTCTGTTTGCACAATTACATGAACAACAGCAGGAACAAAATCAGAACGTTTAGGAATTTAGAATAAGACAATTTCATTCTGCCATTTCAGGTTTCTCAGATAGTGGCTGGGGGTGACTGGTAGTCCTTAGCCCATGCAAAGAAGAAAAAGCAATGGGGAAGCAAGATTATTTGCTTCCATAATTAAAAACATTTAAGAAAGGAAATCATTAAACATTAAGTCAGTGCTGCTGTTCCAAACCCTCACCTTGGGTTTAGATTTTATGTAAAAGCAATTGATTATCTAGCTGTTGCTCTCTTTTAAAATGTCTTTGAGCTCTGTCATTTTGTTTTTTATCTTGAAGATGTCCCAGATTTGTCTGTTATGAACTCTGGTGGAGTCAGTTTTGTTTTGTTTTTTTTTTTTTTGCTAATGGGTTGGCCTTTTATTATTCTGCCCTTACTGTTACTTGTGCTGGATGCTCATGCAATAGAGACACAAAAAGTACTTTTGTCA
Organism: Cettia cetti; assembly: GCA_013401135.1. Classification (NCBI taxonomy): domain Eukaryota; kingdom Metazoa; phylum Chordata; class Aves; order Passeriformes; family Sylviidae; genus Cettia; species Cettia cetti. The sequence continues at coordinate 3,940 of VZUI01046622.1, forward strand.
TGGGGACCAAACAGGAGTTTGAAGAAAAAATAATAAAAAGTCTAGAGAGAGTAGCTTTTTTCAGGCAAAGAAAATGTTGTCTTGCTTCCTAAATGTAAATACTTCTTTTTTTCAAGTTTGCACAAAGGATGTTTTTCCCCAAATACATGACAGCTCTTTTAAGATGCTCTGGTGCTGTATGCTGCTGTTCTTTGACTTTTAGATATTGGGGATGCCTGTTTATGTTGCCTGTCTCTTATTTGCTCTTTGATCTTTGTTCACTTTCCCTTGTGGCTTATATCGTGTTATTTTGTTGTAAAATATAATCTATTTGAATTTTACTTTTTGATGCATGGAGGCTGATGCTTTTGTCATCCTTCTCTGCTTTCCTCTATTTTTGGGGAGTTCTCTTGTGGGTATTTGTGTAGCTGGGGTTGAATATCAGACTTATATCATGACAACAGATCTTTTTCATCAGATGCTGTATTTGAGTCTAACAGCTGCTATTTCATGAATATTTTTGAAGCCCATGTGAGGCTTAGTGATGTTTTTATTGCATGTGGCATCCCAGCCAGTGTTCTCAGCACCTCACTTTTTTTTTTTTCTGTCACTGCTGTATGTTCCTCACCTGAGTCTTGTGAGTCTGTCAAATATTTGCCTCCTTTACCTGTGGAACAAGAAACCCATTCTCCCATGGTAAGGTCTCATTCATCTGAGGGGAGATAGAAATGTATTTAGCCAAAAGCACCATAGCCCAAGGGTACAGAGGTGCCCAAAGGGTAACCTGTATGACATGGTGGGATGTAAATTTTGACCTTTCTTTTACCATGAGTCTTCCCTTCTTGCCTTCTGTCTCAAAGGGAAGATATCTGAGGAATTTGTACTGTAAGAATCTGTGGATCTTTTCTGCTGGCAGCTTTCAAAACTTCAAAGAAAAGAGGCTTAGACTTTAACCTCTTTGCATTTTTAAAGCATTAAAATTTAGAGGGAGCTGTTTGGTCTGGACAGTATTGATTTTGATTCTGTTCTTCAAACTACAAACACAGAATTGTAGGATGGCAGAACAGGACCAGAAGAGCCCTTCAGAGCTAGCTGGCAGAGCCAGCACCAGACAGTACACTGGACAATTTACAGTTGCTGAAAATATTAATTAGTGCTGTTAAACATTCTTCTGTAATGTGTCCAATACATCAGGAGTGAGTTAAAAAGAGGTTTGTCAGGTATGCTCCTAAGGGACAGTGTGAGCTGAATTATATCTTTTTGTGGATGTGCTGACACATAGTTGAGTATTTCTGATTTATATGCTGTATTTCTCTTTGACTTGCAAGTACTTCTGGAACAAAGGTGACTAAAAAAGTCTCTGAACAACTATTTACCATTCTGGACAGGAATAGGGATAGGCTCTGTCTGTCCCAAGAGTGTTTGGTTCCCCTTCCTTCTGCAGCAACACAGATTACAGCTGCAGATACTCTGCTGAAATACAGCTACACAAGTTTGCATTTTGTAACTCATGCTGATCTTCTACTGAGATGTCTGCTTTTTGTCTCTGAGATCTCATTCTTTCTCAGCTTCCCTTTAGCCCCTTTTAGAGACTGCCCCTGACTTTAACTTCTGTCTGGACTGAGGAAGCAATTTCTCAACATGTAGATGAGGAGCCAAGATTAATCCAATACTTATCTCTGCAGACATATATAACCCATAAATACATTATACAGTCTAAAAACAACCTGCCTGAGCAATTAGCTCAGTAATCAGACATTTTAAAACAGTGACAGAAGAGCAGATCTATGGATTATGATGCACAATGATTTACATTATTTAATAGAAAAGCATGCAGAATTTTAATTACAATCAGATTTTACATTTGCTGCAAGTACTCTTGTGGGTTGCTAATGTGACAACCGTGGTATGAAGAGGAGGGACCACACAGGGCGAGACTTGAAAACTGGCAGATAGGAATACAGAGACTATTTCATTTCAGGCCTGCAAGTGAACACATTTCTGAAATGAATATGTGACAAGAGGGAAGTATTGGATTTCTGTGTGAGGAGCTGACAAGTCAGACAAACAGCAGCCATATATTATCTGTGACGGTGAAAAGATCACATCGCTTATAACCTTTGAAGCAACAGGAAAACTGAACACAGCATCATTTTATAATGATCTAAGAGAGAACTGTCTCTTTTTTTCCCCCTCCCTGGTTATATATAGCTGTTAGAGAGAGCCCTGCTGAGCAGAAAATGGAGCATATGATCAAGGGCAGTCCAGTGAGTCAATTTACTGACTAATACTGTAGATTATCATGTCAAATATATAGCACCAGCAATATGAACAATAATGAAGCCTAGTTTATTTCTTTCCTGTAAATTGAATTGAAGATATGATTGGAATTGTCACACATTGGATATATGAGCCAAATTCTCCTAATCATCCAAAACAAATTGCTTTATTCTTTATAGTGACTTTTATTTTAGGATCCATTCCAAAATTGGCAAGCTGAAACCATCTATTTTAATGTGTCAAACGCGTTTGAAATATCCTCTAGACCACTGTCCCCTCAGGTAATGGTTCAATGGTCTCACACTTTGAAATATCTGCTCCCTTCAGACCCAAAGAGGGGATAAATCAGCCTTTCATCCTGTGTGAAGAAATCATTCAGCACAGCACCATGCAGAGACACTCTAAATGAACTCCAGTGTCATCAGTAAAACGTCCAACCATGAAGCCAGCAGGGCAAAACACTCGTGGAAATCCCAGATGGCCATTGAAGGGAGCCTTTTCTTGTCTGTTTTTTTTTTATTTTCCCACGTCTCAGAATGTCAGTGAGCAATTATGAAGGGGATATTGCCAATATTGTGCAGTCTCCTTGGGTCAAACTGAATGCTGCCTGAAGAGAAGTTACAGTTAAGCAGCCTGGTAAAAATTCCTCTCCAAACAGAAGGAGTTAATTTTAATTTAGCTGTACAATACCAGACTTGTGTTTTACTGGTTTCAAAGCTCCAGGTGAAAGTCTGATTGCCTTTAGGTCTGTCAAAATTTGAGTGTGAGCAAAAACTTAGGGAATTAAAATTTGAATTACAAATCACTGCTATTCCTTTGGGGTTAAGAATCATAATTGATGTTATTGATTTCTAAAGTCCTTTGTCTAAGAATAGAGATGAGTAACTGAAGAGTCATTTACTAACTGTTTGCTAACAGTAAGTCACAAACCCCAAATATTGCATGTCTGTTAAATATAATTTCCCGAAACTGGTGAGTAAACTTTTACAGAAATTAGCAGTGTGTTATAAATCTAGCATATATAAGGCAAAGCAGATGGTACTGCTGTGATTGGACATGCCATTGGAGTATTCTGGAGCATGCCAAGTCTTTAATCTATCACTATTTGCATATACTACCACATTACTCAGTTTTCAGTAGACTAGAACAACACGTGCTATTCACAAACAACAACTCTTTTTTCTGAGCTTTAAACTTAGAATAAGAACAAAATTCCATTTGCTGGTTTTGCAGCTCTTGTGATCCTTTTACAAAGCCTCCAAAAGGTTCATGTTGCATGTTCTGGGTGGCTAGAACACAGTCAGAGATTGCTGCATGGGCACAAGATCTTGCTGATTCCAGCTTTCTGTGTGAGCGATGGGACAGGCTGTGTGTCATTAACAGTAGATCAAATGAGAAGCATCACATTCCAAAATGTTTTATGGTACTGGAAACTCTTTGGGCAATTATCAATTCCATGGATATCCAAAAGCAGAAAGTTTTAATTAAAAAAAAAAATAAAAAAAATCAAAAAAAATCAACAAAAGAAAACTAAACCTAATTCCTGACTATTCTTAAAAAATAGAATAACACCTCTTGGTTTAGAGATGGTCTTGGCAAGGTGGAGTTCTACTTTTATGGCTTGCCTGTGTTTTGGAGGAAGATAATTCAGCTGCAAAGAGCAGAAAGGGACAGAGCAGATAGGACTTAAGGAAGGAACTGAATTTTTCAAGTAGAAGGTATAGGCCACATATAAAGAAAGCAGTGAGGATGAAAGCATCAAAGAGGGGTAGGCAAAAACAGGTCTGGGAATTAGTGAGGTAAAAAAAGTGTTGGAGAAAAGAAGTTAAAAAGGAGATAAAAAGAGAAGAGACAGTTGAAGAAATAAGGAGACAGGGAAACAAAAGACCAAGAGTAGATGTCAACTTGCCTGTGTGTCACATTAAGGATTCTAAGACCCCGTTCATGTTTCCAGCTCAGAGGACAACAAATCAGTTTAATGCCCACCCATTCTGACTGCACAGCGTGTGTGATATCCTGCGCAGTACTTAGGTTGTCACCAAACACCTCATCTTGTCTGGTGTGGGCAGAATGCCCCTGCCTGGTACTCATGAAGATCTTGGATGTTGAGTGAAGTAGAAACCTGTGCTGCCAGGTCTCCCTGTCTCTCGGGGTGCTCCTGCTTTGCTTTGTTCTTTGGCTTATTGACACCTTTTCTGAATACAATCCTTCCCCTGGTGTCATCCCTTCTCAAAAGTGGAACCTCAAGGTCAGGAGGTTGTAGGCAGTCACAATGAGTCCCGACCTCTTCCATGTACCTCATGAGAGGCTGCTCCAGAGGTGTGGCAATGCAAACCCCAGTTTAGAATTAAACAGGACATAACAGATGTTACAATACAACATGCACGTCTCAGGAAGGCTGCTGGCATAGCAACCCTTTATTTTTGTATTATCCTTTTGAGTTATCCTACCTCTCTTTTAGGTAAATTAATTAGGCATTTCTTCTCCCATTTTCCTTGATATTCTTGAACAAAACTTGAGTTCAGATAAGCATCTGAGATCTTCTTCCAAGAATAACTTTTCTAGTGCTGTAGCCATGCTTCCCCATTTCACCTGTCTGTACCTCTCAGTACTGACTTCTCTCATAAACAGTTAAATCTCTTGTTTCAGGTTTTCCTTTTATCAGTTTTGCCAAGTAATAAAAGGCCATCACCAGGAGATCTGTTGCTTAGTTACTGGCCTGGGCAGATGGACCTCCTGGAGAAATGCCAGCACCCCACCAAAGAGCCTATTTATGGGAAGAGAGGATTGGGAAGGTTTAATGACCATTGCCTGTGTGTTCTGTATCCTTGCTCCTCAGAACTACTGCAGGGAAAAAGCTAGTGTAAAAGTTAGTATTTTGAGAAGTTATTAATAATTAATAATTAATAAATTCGCATGGAGAGGGCCCTTAATCTTAAAATAGAATAAAAACATTCTCACTAAGTGAACTTGCCACTAACTAATGCCTTCAGGGAATACATTAGAGGATTATATTAAATAGATGACCACACCTACATGTAGGTACATATATCTCCATGGATGGATGCATGAAGACTCTGTGTGTGTGTGCGGGGGGGGGCGGGGGGGCGGGTAATGCAGTAAAAGAAAAAGTATCAAAAGCATTTTAAAAGAAATATTATTTAATTTCCATTGTATGCATACTTCCAATGACCTTCTAGAATTTGTGGATTTATTACTTATCAGATGAGAAAAAAAAAACCCCAACAATTCCATGTATAGATTGCACTGTCAAGTTGCTATAGCATTGAGTGTCATTGATTTTTACCTCATGATGAATGTTTATTTTCCTGAGAATAAATAATATCAGAGTTTTATAGAGCAATCCTCACAGAAGCAAATAAAAAATGAAAATACAGAAGTCTATACGTGTAGTAAATTTCTAATACATTCAAACAGTCAAGATGTTTCTAAGATGCCACAATTTAATTTTGGAAACAACTTTGAAGGGCATATAGCTGGAAAATATTTTTTTAACCCAATGATGCTTTGGACCTATGCAAGAATAGCTAGAGAAATCCAGATTGAGATCTTGACTAACAACCAGAAAAAAATGATATGGAAAGCCAGAAAGGGTAACTTGTGTAATAAAAGATAAGGAAATAAAATCAACCCCAAAACATTATTTATTGGAGGCCTGGAATTAAGAACTGATAACAAGAAAAGAAAGGCTTGTCCCCTTAGGAACAAAAACACCCAAACCCAAAAACAGTGAAACAAACAAAAACCCCCACAGCCTCCCCCGACCAAATTTATAAAATTTGCATGTGAACACTTGAAGATTATTCAAATATTCTTTACTATTTTTAGCTACAAAACTTAAATTATTAACTTAATTTGCAATATTTAATTCATTTTGTTCAGTATTTGCATAAATTAAAAGCATGAATGTCTGAAAAAGCCCTGGTAAAGTCTGTCTGCATTTTCTGGGGTTTGTTCTGGGTGTTTGTTGTAGAAAATGGCTTGAAGGAGAGAATCCACCACCAGAGAGGCAAAAAGCTTTTTCCTCTTCCTTTCCTTTGCCCGTCTCCTTCCTCTACCTCCTCCTGGCACCAAGCAGGAGACCTCAGCAAGGTGTGGGGATGCTGCAGGTCCCAGAGCTTCATCCAGGGAGGACAGTGCCCACTGGGTGGGCTGCACATCAGCCCCAAGGGATGGGGGAAGTGAGACAATCAAAACCCGAGCCATAAAACATCCCCAGCAATATATTGTTCTAGAGGGAAACTGCATGAACCCAATCATGACTGCTTTTTATAGGCCCTGTAAGGACATTTATTTCTTTTTTAATTTTGGCTGACTGACTAATGAGGTACTCTGAGGTGGCACAGCCAGGGCACAGGAGTGGTCTAACAAAGTTTCCTAGGATAATAACAGTTAAGGAAGAGGCCATTGAGAAATTTCACAAAGATGTGATAAAAATCGTCTTCCCAAAGTATTTAAATCTGCTCTGAGGAAAGGACCAGAGTACCTGACAGGAATAATCCTGTGTGGAGGGTAGCTGAGATATTCCTGTCTGTGACTGGGGTATTTCAGCACTGGTGCCCCACGTGTTGCTGTGGCAGTTCCCCCATGCCTGTCACCCACCCTGAGGACACTGTGTGCCCTTGTCCTGTGGTATCGACCCTGCAACAGGTTTCAGCGAGGGAGAGAACTGAAGTCTGAGGCTCAGGCTTGAACACTGCTGAAAGGAGGAAGGTGAGAGTCTGCTTGTCTCTCCTGAGGAAGACATCTTGCAGAAAGCAAGGGAAAACCCCAGTAAGTGAGTTTTAGGTGTGTTTTCATTGGCGTTTTAGGTTTTTGATCTCTTAAAATTTTAACAAATGTAGTCTTGCTTTACATTTAGTTTGATGTGCCCATGAACAGCTATTTCATGTTCTAGCTGAAATAGTCATATTTAAACACCACATTTAAAGACCAGCTTTGCATTTTACTCAGCCCTACATGCAGATAGAATGAGCAGAAGTCAGTTGCCCTTCATCCAACAGATTTCTGGTCAGAGCAGATTATCCTTCAAATCTAGGTCACCAACATGTATTTGTCTGATGTAAAACAGAATAATGTGCCATTCCCACTGATAAACTGGCCATCCTCTTCTTTCTTTGGAGAGAGACTGGCAGAATTTACCCAAGAGCAGTCAAGTCTTCAGACTGAGAGAATTTAATATCCGGTCAAATTATATCTATAAGACTCACAGATCACCCTATCTGGATATTTTAAGTCATAACTTTCATTTAAAATAAAGAGAAACAAGAAACCAAGACTGTGTCAGGAATCAATCTGCTGAGTTTTTAGGAGGAATGACTCTCTGTCATAACATTTATGCTGTTTTGCAAAACAATAGTTCATCTGGTTCTCCCTCCCCTAAAATGAAAACATTCATTATGTTATGTATAAAACTTGAAATTGAATAAGGAATTTTCATTAATTATGTTTGCAAAATTTAGAAACAGAAGCCTTGCTTTACTAAAGAAAAGCATTTTTGTTTGGTTTTTTTTTTTTTTAGCAAACCACTCAGTCTTACCAACTGTATAAGCTTTAACATTAAAGTAATTCTTGAAAAATTTAGATTCTACTTATAGGTATTTCAAGCCAGGAAAGTATTTTTGCTTACAACATGTTTAAATTATGTTACTCTTTCAGTTGGATAATATTCAATTCCTACTTGAAAAGGGCGAAGCTGCATTAACTACCATTTCATTATTGCATTAACAACAGTTCACTTGCTGTTCTCACAGACTGCGTAAGTAAATCACTCATGCTTCAGAGATTTTTCTGCTGTTTATTGGAGACAGAACATACTACTAAACACAGGTTTCCAAAACAAACCTAAATTTGTTAATTGGGAACCCTCACCAAAGACAACCATGACCAATGTCTTGTCCATTGATTAAAATGTCTATTTCTAACACAAGGTCTGTTTTACTTAGATTCCATAAGATATGAGGGTTTAAATGAGAGCAAAAGCAAACTTCAGTGAGCAGGAAAATCGCAGTTAAGAGAGGCAGGAATGGGGTGAATGCCACTGTCACATGCAGAATGATGGGTCCTGATGGAGTGTCGTCTTGCAGTAGGATTGGCCAGAGACTGTTTCTGTTTTTGATTAAACATCTTGGTGAATATTTGGGAAAAACTATGTTTAAACCAAATTCTGGGAAGTATTTGGTCTATACTTTGGGCAGGATTGAGGTGAGAAGGTGGCAATTTTACATCACTTTCTGCTCCTCTGAAGTCTGAATTTAGAAGAAATGGGAATCACATCTGGCATAGGTGAGCTGAGATTCAGAGCTTTTCAGGCTGTAAGAAATCAGAGAAGTTTGTTAGCATCTGTGATATCACCTTCCAAACACACCTTTTCTAAGATGAGGAGATCTCATCTATTTTCTTCTTCCTTATGCAAAAATGGCCTTTATCATCCTTGCTGCTCCTTTCTGTATTTTATCCACTTCTGCTATGTCTTCACAAGGCTTGAATGACCAAAAATATCTCGTGTCCAGAAACTGTTCATGCTGTGAGTAGATAAAATGGCAGAATAGCATTTTCTTTTTTGTTTTCCCATTTCCTGACTGCTGCTTAGCAGAGGACTAATGTCAGAATCATATATGTGGTAATTTCCCAAACTGACGAAAGAGAAAAAAACCCCAGTATTTTGAGCCCACTACCATCTGTGTGTAATGAGAGTTATCCTCTGCAACGCTTTACCTTGCACTTATCAACCCTGTATTTAATTTACTGCTATTTTGTTACTTAGTCACTCATCTTTTCGAATCCTTCTGGAAAGCCTGGCTTAGCTTTGTCTGCTTTGAATATCCTGTTTCACCTGCGTACCTTCCCTTGGGAACATTTGTCCCAGCTTATTTATAACTCAGTTCCTTCTGAGTGACTCTCACACAGATTCTTAGAGATCCCCTCCAGTGAATTCCTCAGTTATGAAATTGATCTTTTACTCCTAAACTCTATTACTGCCTTTTAAACAGTTAATCTATGAAAGGACCTTCCCTCTCATCTTATGACAATTGAATTGAACTTTTAAGAGGCTTCTGTGAGGAACCAAAGGGGATGTTCTCAGCTGAACTATCTTCATCCACATGCTCAGTGACTCCTGAAAACTGAAACCATGTAAGCATGTCTGCAAAATCACACCATGTAAAGTACTGAGAGATGGGAGGTGTCTCAAAGTCATAAAGATGATGTAAGAATGAAAACTCCAAAGATATTTTGATGTCCATTCCCTAATGAGTCCATTTTACATTCAAGTCTGAATTGACTCTGGGTTTCTAACTTTGTGCTTATGAATACCAAAAGGAAAATTTCTCTGATGTTCTCTATCCTATACCTAAAATTAATAATCTATGTCCTTGAAATTTAATTAAACAAGATAGTATTTTAAATAGATTTTCCACCATATTTTGGAAAAAAGAGTACCAAAATTAAAAGAATAAATCACATCAGAGAGTAAATTAAATACACTGTTTGAAGCCAGCCTCTCTCTCATTTTCCTCATTGTTAAAACTGAGTTAATGCTGACAATAAGCATTTAAAAATGGTGAGGACAAAGCACTTCAAAATGCATTGTACAGAAAGCTGAGCATGTAAGGCACTGAATGGGCTAGATTTTCTAAAGTGTTTTCCCTATTTCTGCTTGCTTTGGTGTGAAACTGGTAGTATGAAATAAATTATAAGCCTGATGGAGTAGAAATAAAAGCTTTACAAAAATGAGAAATTAAAAAAGAAAACCATTTCAGAAGTATTACCCCCATTTATATGTTGCTTACTGTAAAGCTAAGTCAAGAGAATTTAATGCCATCAATTTGTAAAGCACAAAAAAAAATCACTAAATTCATAAAAGGTAATTAAAACTGAGAAAAATATGTAATTTTTGTTTAATGAAAATTGTTTAAAGCTATTACCTAAGCCTGTTCATTATGATATTGCAAGACAATAGCCTTAAACTTATGTTGTTGAAAAAGCATCTATAGAAGGTATTTGCCAAATTCTCAGGAAATACTAGTTTTCAATGGATAATTCTTCTAAAATACTCAGGATGTGAACACTTATAAGAAAACTATAAAAAGAATACTTTCCTCTTCCTATTTTTTTTTTCTGTTTTCTCATCCTTTTCCCTATGCCTTAATCAAGGATAGATGGAGTTGTGACTCTATTATGTAAGCCCTAACTTCACATCCCTTTAGAAAGATAAAGTTAATAACTTCAACAGCAGCAGATTCTGCCACCCCAGTTGATGTCCAATGGCTTCCAGCTGCTCTTTGATTTGGGCTTTAAAATCTGTCAACACATGAATGGACTGCGATTTATGCAAGTGAGATCCCGTCCAGTGTAAAATTAATATGTTTTAAGTGTACTCTGATTAAAATAATGATAGACGTGTCATTTGGACTATTTTATCAGTGATTAAGCTAGTGAACAGGTTGAAGACTCTCAATCCATGAGTGTCCATGGTAGGTTTGTCAGATGGTATAAACTGAATATGACCTTGAGAATGAAGAGTGACTCTGCAGCCCCAGCAGAAGGTATCCAAGGTAAGTTGTGCAGCAGTTCACCAACCCTCTAGGTCAAAGGAAGATATAGCCACTACTTAAGGGAAAGCACTTAAGGTCAGTTCTTCATCTTGCATTTTGAATTATAATTTAAAAAAAGGTTCTTAATCAAAGTGTGTAAATTAGTTTTTCTTTCTCTGTGACTATTCCCCCAAGTCCTTAATATGTAATAGGATGTTGGGAAACTATCTAAAATGTCAAATTGTAGTTTTCTCATAAGATTATGGTGGTTTTTTTAACTACAGACAGACTTTTTTTTAACTACATCCATAATGCGAAAGTAAATCAGATGTTCGTGAGGCCAGATATCACCACATGGCTCATGACAGCAGTGAGTGGCACCAGTCCCCCGTGGAGCAGATTTGTCTGAGAGAAAGCTTTTTGGTATGATCCACCTCAGAGTCAGCTAACACAGAAGCAGCATGGACAATGGACTTCCAGAACCTGGGCTGTCCCCCTTTCTGTCCCCTCGGCTTCATTTGGAGTGGTACCAGTTTAGGGGCTCAGCGAGCCAAAAGGACACAAGCCCACTTCTGCAGTCTCATGGCAAAAGTATCCTCTTAGCACAGAGATGTGGGTCTTGATATCTCCAGGGTTTCATTTAACTTTCAACAGTATTGGCTGGTTCCATTGGAAAGAGCAGAGGTTTCACCACCCTGAGGTCTTTCAGGTGATGTCTGGTCAGGTAGGAGAGCTCTGATGGGGTCAGGTGTTGCCTGTGAGGCCTGGCAGTGCTCAGGAGTGCAGGCACATGCCAGACTGCAAAGCTACTTTGGCTCCTGGGGGATTTTACTGTTAGAAATCCCATGGTGGCTATGGAGCTGTGGCATCTCCAGGCTGGAGGTGGGGCTGTAAGGGCTCTGGCTTTCCTTGCTTCTGGTGACCAACAGCTGCAGCTTGGGTGTCTCTAGTGCTGTGTTTGCTTCAATGCATAGTAACAAGTGGGTATAGCATTTTTTTCAATGAGCAAACAGTTTCAATGAGCCAAAAGTATGGCTCCATGTTGGGAAAACTGTAACAAACCAATCCAGAGGTTTATTAGGGAGAGAGAGATTCAAATCTGTTCAAGCAGAGAGGGATACTAAGTACTTATACCCCTAATGAATGCTGTACCTCTTGTACCCAGGGTAAATCCAATCTGCTGCAGTCCTAATAAAAACTAACATGGGGCCTGGACATGCTTCCTTTTGGCTTTTGTAAGACAGAATTGACACAGACAACTCTCTGGGTGGGAAAAGCTTTAAAAGAGCTCTAAATCCCCTTGAGACATAAGTGGCCCCTTACAGTTAAGGGTTGGGTGCTGAATACCTAAAAGAATTTGATTTAAACATCCCTGTCCCTAATCTCAGATGGCTTCCCACTCAAGTTGCTACAGCATAAGCACAAAAGGAAGGCTGTGACACTGAAGATGGATTGCTCAGCCCCATGTGACAAAGCTGTGATCCACCAGGGCAGAGTGGAAGTCAGGACTCTCCAAGCTTGTGTTGAGCTCAGTACTTTTTATTCTTCCCACAGATCTCTCAGGAGCAACAGAAATTAAATTTTTAAAAAATGAATGAAGTACATATGGCAACACAGCTGCTGAAAATCTGTTACCCTTTTTAATCACCTCTCATGTCCTGGGCATGCATTTTATCCTTCAAACTCAGTAAAATGAAAAACACTGAGAGGGAGGCATCTCCCTGTATCTGTATTATTGGGGGACTTGGTAGTGTTATTAAATCATTAAGCCATGCAAGAGAAGCCTTGCCTAATAAGGCTATCCAGAACTTAGGTCTCAGTGGGTTCATCTTTTAAATACTTTGCATACTTATAATCACTAGGACAAGTAGAGTTTTTACAGGGCTACTGCAAACTGCAAATAAATAAAATTGAAAAAGGAGAGGACCATCCTTCTTTTTCTAAATTATGGCAAACTTTTGAAATGAAAAGGTTATAAGCCCTGGATAAGTGCTCAAACAGCCTTGCAATGATGCAATTTTCCACCTGCTTATGGATACACTGTAGAATAGACCTTCATGCTGAAGTGACAGGGTCTCCAAAGCACTGTTTACTGCCTACCCTTCTTCCATAAGCATTCAATGCCGTAAGCAGTCAGAGTGACTATTTCTCATTTGGTAGCCTTGAATCACTCTACTGGTTATTTGCCTTTGTGTGTCAGCTCCAAGGTAAGGAGAGCAAGTTCGGTGATATATTCAATCCCAGTCCTGGAGCTGGGGAGAGAGAAAAATGCTACTATTGAAAGAGGTTATTCTGTGAAGGAGCAATGATTTACATTTTGAATAGGTGCAAATTGTCCTCCCTTCCCACCTCTAAGTTCAGCCAATATACTCATTATTCAATATCTTGCTGCTGTGATGCTTTTTATTCTTGCAGTTTTGATTTTCTGTTAGGTTCTGAAGGCTGTGGTTTGGTAAGAGGTATGAGGGAGTGTTTCCTGTGAGGGATTGGGCTCCTTCTCAGCCCAAGAAGTGGTCATTTTCAGCCAAGAGTGAAGCATCTGTCAGTCAAAGAAAAGGTCTTTAACTAGAACAAGCTCTTGAACTTACAATTCATCCCTGCTGAAATGAAAAAGAATAGACCTGCTTTGTCTGTTGGTTTTGAATCCTTCATGGGGAGCTGTCAGCAACTGTTAACTTGTGTATTATTGTTCTATCAGACAGAAGAAACATCAGGGAGAATTTACCAGCACAGACACAAGCCTTATCACTGTTATTATAGTGATAAAGTTTAGTGGTAGTTACTCACCTCTCCAAAAACAAATATCACCCACTCAGACAAGAGAGAATGGATTTCTGCAGGGTGATGCTACATTAGCTTGTGCTAACGCACCTCCCAGCTACCAGTGGTAGACTCCCAGCTACCACTAAATCCAAGTGCCCAGTGCACTTCAAAGTACTGATAGTCAGAGCACTCCTGTGAGCAGGGAGGACCATGATCTACCCTTGTTCCATAGGTTTGAGATGGAGCTGTAAGGCTGCTGTGAGGCTGAGCAATGGAAACACACTGACATGAACTCAGGCCCCAGGATCTCTGGGTCGTTCAATTCAGCCTGGCTGGAGCAGACACCCTGCTACCAACATGACTGTGTTTCCTCCCCACAGAAAGCTCAAGGAGAGGAATATAAATCTGTGGAGTCAAATCTCTTCCCTGTAGGGCTGGGATACAGCTTGCTGCTCAGGGTACATGATTTAGGCATAGCTAGAAAAATTAAAGCTCAGATTCGCAAACACTGGGAGCCACATGATTTCCACATATTTTTATGTGGGTTTTAACTTCTCGTTTGTCTTTAAAACCTGAACTTTGTATCATTGCATAACCAGGTAATTTGCTCAGGTGCTTTGGAGGGTTGCACCTCAACTACTCAACCACATGGCATGCTCAATAGACAGGTGATTGTGTGTCTTATTATCCTCTTTATCCCCCAGGAAGATGAAGTTGCTCGTGACAGTCGATTCAATTTCAGTGGCTATGGCATGGGTCACTGCCTCCAAGTCAAAGATGGCACAGCAGTCAAGGCCACGCCTCCCAACCCACCTCCGGCACCACCAAAGGATTCAGATTCCATCAAAAAGAAGTTTGTTGACCGTGCAAAAAGGATTGATACAATATCCCGTGCTGCGTTCCCACTCGCCTTCCTCATTTTCAACATCTTTTACTGGATTACATACAAAATTATACGGCATGAGGACATTCACAAGAAATAGGCGACTCTGGTTCACCAGGACTTCTTAGCCAAAGTGATCTACATGTAAATAAACAGTGAAATGTCTTTCTGTCATATGGACTAAGGATTTCTTCCCCACTCCCCCAGAACACTGGAGAAAAAATTAGCAAAGAAGAAAAGAAGTGTAGAAGGAAAAGTGATTCCATGACAAAGTATGCCATGAAACCAGTCAAGATGCTCCTCCTATAAGCTGCCGGTGTGTTCTTCCAGATTCAGCATTGGTCAGACATCTGTAATTGGGGCCAAATTTTACCCAGCTTTATCACCAATATATCACCTTTCAGAACAAAAGAGAATCAGAAAACAAACAATTCTCCTAAAACATCTATCAAGAGACTGTGGTGGCTACAGTACAGTGAGTTATAAGAGGACCAAAATTTTTCAGGATAATGTTGCCTTTCTATTTGAAACAAGTCTACTGAGCTACATTCCATGACCACGTCTGTAGGTAGTGGTTTCACCAAGGAGTCCTTTTGTGGGTTGTAAATTATTTCTACTGATAGAGGAGAGGGAGAAAAAAAAGAGAAAAAATTTATACTTTACTATCCTTGTGGGTGTGCATTTTAATATTATCTTGCTTTACTAGAATTGTAATTTTGGGGTTGAACTTGTGTGTCATGTGATTTATTTGATAGTTGACACTCCAAAACCAGTGAAACTGCCTGGTTTATTTCTGTTGGGAGACAGTGCACTTAATTTTATTTTTGCTGATTTTACATGCAACTTGAGGTGCCAAACTGTATTTTACCTATTGTGCTACCCTGTACCACACTACTTAGTAAGAACTTGTTTCCTCAAAGGTGTAGCTCAGTTTAGCATTGAGTTTCTATTATCGCTCTCATTGTAGCTGCAGTCAATAGCTCTGTAGGTAAACACAACTTGTTTACAGACCTCTAATTTATATCTTTACTCAAAGTGGCTATCATTTTAAATATCATTAATTAACCTAAGAATTTTAAAACTGTACTGTGATTTTCAGAACCTGTTACCTTTTGGTGCCGGATCTGCGTTATTCAAATCCTTGCTACATGTTTTAAAGTAGAAAATTTAAAAAAAAAATTAAAAAAGAAGAAAAAAAGATGGTATTTTTGCTTACATGGAAGAAGACAACCTGTAACATAAGATGAGTAAAACATTAAAATTTTACACTTGCTGTAAAAGGGTTTATTAAAAAAAGCTATTTGTTCAATTTCAATAAAGCTAAATGTGGTACTAACATTTCCTCACTCTTTTCTTCATTTGCAGCAGCTGCAGCAACAGCAGGGCTCTTAGTGCCACAGCCCAGCTCTTCCACTGCTCTGTCAGCAGAAAGAGGGTGAAAAGTAATCTTCTGCTGACATGACTTAGCATGCCAAATTTTTCTAGCTATCCTGCAGCAAAGGGACTATTGCAGCCCCTGGGAGTACGTCAAGGCCTGTCAGAAGTGTGTCTGGAATATGATGGGAGCATTTGTAGAACATTTGTATGTGCTGAGCCAGGCCTGGGGGAGGAGGGGCACTGCTCCCCTTTCACAGCATCCCTACACAGTAGGAAATAGAGCCCAGCTTCACATGTGCTGTGCCTGGCTTGGGGTGTCCTGAACTTTCTTCTGGCTTTCTTACAGCTTCTCCACTTTGGTGAGCTGAAGGACATGCTGAGATGGCCTGTGCTAGGTGCCTCCTGTAGACATGGGAATGACCAATAATCTAAAAAGAAATTAAAAACTTCATTCAGTTTCCTGCCCTTCCCTTGTGAGGCCCAAATACTGTAGCTGCCCACTACAGACATTTTTTTTTTCTCACTCCTGTTATGAGATGTGGTCCTGAGACATACTGAACCTTCAGCCCCTCTCACTCTATTTTTGCTTCTGGATCAGCTTCTGCTGAGAGGATTCCACAGCCCCTGTCTGAGTCTGTATTTGTGTGTTTATGTGTCTGTGTCTGTGTTCCCATCTTTCTCCACATGGATGTCTGTAGCATTTGTCCTCCCAAGAACAGAGGAGGGAATCTGGAGGTCATGAGAATTCTGATTCCTGAACAATAAATTGGTGACAAAAAGCCAGTCATGCATTTTATCTTCCCATACCCTCCTCAGCTTTGTAGACTCTTCTCTTGCTTACACCTCTAATGGAACTGGCAACATCACCTCCACCTTGTTGAGGCTGTGGATCCAGGTGTGACTGACAGCCCCAGAAAGGGGAACAAGTGAGAACTCAACTCTCCAAACTATTCTGCTTTGAAAAACAAGCTTTTGATCCAAATTCAAGTATCAAATATTTGCAATTTTTATATACCAGATTTACTTTTATTCCTTTTTAAAGTGGAACAGTATTTGATTATAGATAATGTAGTAGAGGAAAACCTCAGCATAGTTCTAGCACCATGAACTGCTGCATGGTGAGGATACCCAGCTGTAAACCATGTTTGTATGGGAGGTTAGCAGCCTTCACTGGTATGTAAACATTCAGACCTCACTTTTACTGACCCCTTGTTCCAAAAACAGTGGGCTACTGCTCACAGCTGCCCCAAATGACTGCAGTCCACTGCAATAGGAATGCAAACCTACTCTCAGCTTATGGGTATCTTTATGTCCCTTCCTGTGGTGAAGCTCATGTGTCTCCAGCATCCACACCACAAATTCAACTGCACTCTTTGCAGTGCTTGGCTATTAGCATTTATTAAATAGTCCACTAAAACATCTTGCTGATGAGAACTGAGGTTTGCTGACAGTATCCATGGGAAGATTGCTCTGCTGTTGCTTTCTGGATAAACTTTGGTCCAGTCATGAGAATAATCTGTGCACAAAATCTGAATAGGTCTCTCTCTCTCTTTTGAAAACAGAATTTATGGTTACATGGTAATTAGTCAATTAGCCATAAATACTGAAATTATCTAACTAAATTTTGGAAACAAACAATGTGTGAAAATGGACAAGGCCCACCAAACACTACAGTTAGGAATGGCCACATGAAACAGAAAAGTTGTCATGTGCTGGCTAATGGCCTGTGAACCCTCTGACACAGAGATGGTTTGATACTGGCCATCTATTAAAGAACCAGAAAGCAGTTGAGGAACTGCCTGCAGATAAAGCATCAATTAACAATGATAGCAGGACACAACTTTCTTAAACAAATTCTTAGTAAGGTTAACAGAGAAAAATAGACTCAAAAATTATCACCTTTCACTCAGGGAAGCAGCAGAATTAAATAGTGAAACAGTTTCATTTCAAGACACCAAAAGGAAAAAAATTGCAAGAGAAAAAAAGAATGGCTTAGAAAATAACTCCCAGACAAATAGCCTTTGTGAAACAGGAGACACAGCAGGATGGAGGAAAGAGACCCAGGACTAATTCTAAAGATAGTCCACACATATTGGAAAGCCTGCGTGTTACAATTCTAGCTGGTAAAATAAAATTAGGCCCTTGGGCATTTAAACTACTTGCATTTAGTTATAAGACAATTACGATGACTTCTACTTTACTAAGAAAGCTTAAAAAACTTTAAGTATGTCTTTAAAGGATGCCACATGACTCAGGTCATTGACATCCTGTTGTTACAGGACCTGAGAGATTCAGCAGTCAAGGGGAAATGTTTAGCCATCTCTCACCAGATAGATGCTGTCAGGTGCTGTGATAAAGCCTAACTGATAAAAAAGGTATTTCAAAAAACCTTATTACATTAGGAGGAAAGTGAAAAATAGAAAAAATAGTGCAATATGAAATGAGAGAGCTCTCTTTGCTACTCTTTCCTGGTTTTTTCTCTCCTTATTCTTTTAGGTGGCAGAGCCATCCCCTGTGATGTACTGAATCAAATGTGTTGTAGCAATAGAAGTTTTGGAGCATCCAATATGAGATGATCAGCAATTCATAACTGCTGGAGGACAACTCCAGAATAAACTATGACTTTAGGGTCAGATTTTTTCATGTGCTGCAGAGGCGAGGAGTAAGAGTGAACTTCATCCACAGACATTGAGATTTTCTCACTTTGATTCCTTTTTTTTTTCCAGCATGGGATGTTGAAAGCAATAGAAAAGAGCTGGTGGAAAAATAATGTTTGTCTACTGCAGACTGAACTGCTGCAGCTCTTCATCTTTATACAAATGTACCCGACACAGATGGAACAGGAGCTGCTGCCCACATGTGAGGCACCAACCCAAACATCAGCCTTTTGTAGCTGATGTTACTGAAAATATTGTGGAAAAATCTGAACTAGTCTTTGAGACTACAGACATGGGCATTTCCTGGGAAGGGCTTTCATTGAGGTTGAGCTGGTGTCTTTGCCTAAGCAACAGGACTCTACAAGTGCACCTAGAAGTCACATTTTATGAACTTATTCAAAAGATCTGACTCAGTCCAATTGTGGCATTTCTGTATTTAGAAATATATTTCTAAATACATGAAGAAATATATTAATGTGTGGTTATAAAAAAGCAAATGCACAGCTTTCTTATTCATTTAAGATTAGAACACAGCAACGAACAAAGAAACAAAATCTTTGTACAAAGGTCAGCTTTGTATTACACAAAGTAGTATGAAAAGAATTTTATTTAATATATTCATTTTCATTATCTATAATGTAGTATCTGTGGAAAATTATCTCCTGCCAGACATTGAAAGTAATTTATTCTAATGATTTTTGACATAGAAGTTTGTGTTTTACAATGTTTTGGAAAACTAGAAAACCAAAACCAAGGCTGCCCAGAGAAACTTTTGCCTGGGAAAATACTCTAAGCAAGAACATGTTTTCTCCATAAATGACCCCCACAGATTTTACATTAAAATTAATCTTCTCTAGTTTAGCAGGAAGATAAAAAGGGTATTTTTGTCATTTGAAGATACCTTTCCTAATTTTGCAAGGCAATTGTGAAATATCAAATTTAGGTCTTAGCTGCAGAACAAGAGAAGCTTCACCAGTTCCATTCAATAGACTTCCAAATCCAATGCACTGCTTACTGAAAGCATAGGGAAAAAAATTCTTCAATAGCTTCTAGATCAGTTCCTACTAAAGGATTGGTTTCTAACATTAAGCACTAGAAATAATCTGCAGGGGAAAATATTCAGAGTGGATTAGCTCTCTTCCTCTTAGGATGAATAGAAAATTGAGTCAAAATAACCATCTCAGATAATAATTAGGAAAATTGACTCTGTGAAATACATACACTCAGTTCTTTAGGTTGTCACTGAATTGAACATGCTAAATAATTATCCTTGCTATGGAGAAATGCTGTGAGGCAATATTAGGAAAAAAGAAGCTAATACCTGGGATCCTGATCATATTTTGCTTGTGCTAAAAATGGGGTTTTACTGGGAAAAAGGATATAATATCCTCTCTAGTAATCTGAACAGCTGTACAACCAATGCAAAACCAGCTCCTTCAGATTATCACAAGGCTTGAATTTGATATGCAGCAGAGTGGGTTCTTCTTGTGGAGATCGTGGACAGTGTGTGCCATGCCAAGAAGATGGCAGCTGGATGCATCCCTCTTTTATTTTCTACTGGAAAAACAGCAAGATCCCTGAGAGTGCACACAGGAGGTATATTCCATAGCAGTGCTCAATGAATGCTTTAGATAGAACAGTTGAAGGACTCTCAGATTTCCACCTTACCTTTGCTTTGGCATGAATCCATTTTCCCTGAGGTGATGAAGAGTGCTACCTTTGACATCACAGGGTCAGGCCTGTGGCTGGACATGCTTGGAAATCACTTATTTACTGCCTGGCTTCTGGAGAATACCTTCCCTGTTTTCCCTTTAACACAAAAAGAGAAAAGAGCTATGCCAATGTATGAAACATTGTGGAACCAGAGAGAGTCTTTAGCAGGGTTTTCCAATGAGACAATGAGTGCACTAATGACTTAATTCACACTGGAGACATTACCTCCCCCTCTCTCTGCATTGTCAGGCAGAGATGTAATGAAAAGGCATGAGAGTCTGGCAGTGAAGAAGCTGCCAACATGTGGTTAAAGTTTTTCCCTCTCAGCCATTGCTTGGGAAGCATGTATGGCTGCATTTGGGGGAGACCAAGTAGCACAGCATGGACAAATGTCTATGATGAGCTAATTAACCTTTAGAAAAGGAGAGTGAGCACATTTGTCCTGTAATAAGCTAATGAACTTTATCCTCTGGGAGAAATGAGGGACATAATCAATGAGGCTCCTAACAGGGGTCTGCCAAAGATGCTCTTCAGAGGAGAGGTGAAGAGCAGGGCTGTTACTGAGTCATTAGCTTAAAGAAAGAGCTGAAATCTGCCTGCTGCAGGAAAATTGGGTTCCCCTTCCATGTGTACTACATTACATGTAATAGGGCCTTGAAAGTGTGTTTTCTTCTTGGAAGAAGATCACAGTTTTCCACTATTCCATGGAAGAAGCAAAGCTAAGAAAAGAAAAAGTATCTTTTTCTTGACATTTTTTTCTATATAGTAGCTGAAGTCAAAACTAAGAGAAGCTTTTATGCTGACCTCAGATGTTAGTCAAGCTGTTACAGGTGAAAGTTTCAATACGGGCAGGGTCTCAACCTACATCTGAGCTGTCTGGTCTTATGGCACATTTGCTTCTCACTTTGGAAACTGATGACTTTGTTTTCTTGAACTGCCATGATGAGAGGTTTCATCACTGACCCTTCTTGGTGTTGCAAGTGCAGTGACGTTAAAACTGAAGAATTTGCAAAAGAACATTTAGAATTTCGATGAAGTTTTCCACTCATCAGAATCTGTGTGTACAATAGTCTTTCAAAGGCCTTTTCAAAAGGACACTGGCAGAGGCTAAAGAGCATTTTAATGTTTCCTTTGATTTATTAACACTAGCTCAGTTTTTAATTTGCAGAAAAGAAGTGCTCCATTAATACCCAGAGTAACATTTCACATTAACCATCCTGTGACCTAATCTATTTTTAAAGGAAATAATTCCCATGCATTGGTTGACTTATTCCAGGCATCACCAAGGCTGAAAACATGAAGCCTTCCTGACATGCAGCAAGGTTTCCTTGAACAGCTGCACTGTTATTCTGTCTGTAGTTTTCTGCAATAATATCTGTGGGCAGGACTCATTTTATGACACTAAGGAAACAAAGGAGGATATTTTACCATAAAGGAAATTTGCGTATTTGCTGCTATAATAACAGAGAGAATTTCACTGCATAGCTTCTGCAAATTGTAAAGCTTGTTCTGCATTTGTGCACTCGCGCACACACACTCACGTTCCTTTCACTTTGCTTCCCTCAGTCTTATTGCAGTGTTTCTTTGACTGATGCACCTGAAAATTTCATCTGCTACACAGTGCCAGCTAGTGTGGTAGCACAGATAAATATCTACCTTCTTTTTCTCTGACCTAGATGTGGAAAAGGTCCAAGAGTTATCTTTAGCCTGATTAATCTAAGTCTGATCTGCTAATGTGCTGCCATGGATTGAATATATATATGTCATCTGAAATAGCTGAGGCACAGCTATCCTGTAAATGCAGCACTGGGATGTACCTGCAGTGGGTTTTGCTAAGCAGGCACTCTGCCCAGTGCTCTCTGATAAGGTTTCTGGGTCACATCTGAAGACTTCAGCTGCAAACGTGATTCTGGTTACTACTGATGGGCATCTTTCCTGCAACTTAAAATTTGAGCTGATATTAGTAAATCACAAGGGAAACATGTACTAAAAAGGGAGGGGTCTTTAACCTCTCCCTCTGTGTGGTGCTGGCACAAGAGCCACAACAATGCAGAACACCAGAAGCCCCTTTTGCAGCTGGGGAGGGTCTCCATGGCACTGGTGCCTGGGGAAGCAATCCCAACCTCCCAGACATCCCACAGGGTATGGAGGGGCTGCCCTGCAGCAACAGACATGTCAGGGGACATCCAGACTGCACTATTAGCAATGTTCATCCTTGGAGGAGCCCAAGGACAGGCTACTTTACAAGTGCTTTATTCTCCTCACCATAGCTTGATCAAATTGTCTTTTCAAGGTTGCCCAAGCCCAAATGTTCACACTTCTGTTTTCAAGCTGTGGTTAGGTGACCACATGGTTACACACTGGTGACTTTTGCAAAAGGAAAGCAAAGGGGAGCAGGTTTAGGAGACATCTCAAAAAAGATCAGAGACTTCAAGAAAATCTAAACAATAAAAGGAGAACTGAAAACAGAGAGAAAGGATCCTCTTGCTCATTTCAGTGGTTATATGGGTAAGAAAAGCAGATCTCCAAGGATATTGTCACCAATTGCTGTTTTTAATGAAAATTGCCTGGCAGATCCCCAGTATCAGCTACTCACTCAGAGAGGCTTTTCTATTATTAGGATTGTCAGCTGGGAGAATGGCCAAGGTTTATATTATCTCCATTATCAGCTAGCTTTAATGGTACTGGAGAACATCTTTGATTTTTGGAAGTATAACTGCATCCTTCGGACACCACTCCAATGTTCTTCTGTTTCAAGAAGGTTAGCACTGGCCTCTCAAAAAAAAACTTTTTTTTTTTTTTCTGAAATAATGAAATAATGAAAAATCAAGGTGTGAATGGCCTTAAGAGGCTGCAAGATCTACTTTGGCTCCAAAGGGACTGGTGGAAGGCAGAATAATGAGGGTATGTTCCCTGGAACCTCCTCTTAGTCCCACTCTGTCTCATATCAAATCATTTGTCATGCACAACATTTTCTCTTTATACATCCCCATGAGAAAAAAAAAAAGTCAGTTTCTCCCCACAAAAACTTGTATCATCTTTACTAACTTTTTCTGTCTCATGGGGCTTTACATAAGCAATTTTAAATTTTAGAACAACAAAGTCATTCAGCAAAGAAACAGTTTGCTACAGAAAGCACCATCAGCTTTTTTGGTGTTGAATATACAGGTGTTTATCCAAGCTATAGAGCATACTTGGTTGAAGAGTTCCTGAAACCCCATTGTTCCTGCTAGTTCCTGTAGAATTGTTATTTTCTAAAGTACTGTGTCTCTGTTTTAGAGTAATATCTTACTGGGAGATTTTTTTCTCTTTTTTAATTATATATTTCCAATTATAATCACTGAGCTTCAAGGACAAAGGATTTTTTTATTATGCTTTTCATGCATCGTTGGAGCACCTAAAGAGCTTCCAACAGATTCAGAAAATCAGGCTGCCTGTAGTGAATGAATTCTTCAAAAACAGTAATATTATTAGCTCTTCTGTGTCATTGAACAGACAACCTAAATGCTAAAACCAGAAATTTCATTAAAGATTAAAGAAATATCATTTCACGTTTCACCTGCTCCATTAATATCAAATATGAATTCTATCTTTCATGACACAACTGAAGTGCAGTGTAAGATTTCAGATATACCATTATTTAATCTTTCAGAGAAAGAAAAAATGTTCAAAATCCTTGAAGAGCTGTGTCTAAGCATGACAATATGCTTTGTCTGACCATTTTAAGTCACTAAAGAATATCTTAGCCTTGTGATTTTTCAATAGCTCCTGTTCTTCATGCACCACTTGAAATATGTTAATGGAGACATAACTTTCAGGAAATGCCAAGCACTTATTCTCACTGCATAAGTTGAAGACTTCTCTGTTGGAATACCCAAGGAGTGAGGCACTCAAAATCATAAAATGCTTTTGGAAATCTCAGTCTTAAATATTATGATCAAACTACTTTCACCTGGAGTTTTTCCTGGTCACTTACTTGCAGCTCCATCTTTTTCTTTCGTCTCACAAAGAGTAGTTTCTGAACAAATTTTGCACTAGAGGCCAAAACCCCTGGGGACATGGTGAGTTGTATTTTATATCTCTGCAGTGAGAAGACTGCAGAAGTTGCCTTAACAGGAAAAAGAAAAACTGGGAAAGATGCCTGTCAGACATTTTTCTAAGAGCAGCATCCTAGCAAAAAGGCAAGTTCAGAAGGTCATTCCACCATGTTAACATTCCCTATATACCTTATAGCAGAAGATTAAAAAAGGACACCAAAATCTTCCTAGAAAGATTGTTTCTGAATAATTTTCAGCAGAGGCTTTCAGAAGATTATCAATATTCAAAAGAGTAGCTCTCCCACAGTCAGAGTGTTTTGTCCCCTTCCTGGAACCATGTATGTATAAATTTGTCACATCAGTTCCATTGTCCTCTCTCAGGAGCCATGGGGTGCTCTACCACAATTCTCCATGTACTTTCCCTGTGTTTTGGACCCCTGCTTTTTCCAGTGGCACATCCTGGTGTCAGTCTAGGGCAGGCCACAAAGCTTTGCACAGCAGAGAGGACGAGCCCCCCTGGGGAAAAAAGGAAACCTCCAAAAGCAACATTGTGCTTTTGAAATGATTGAAGTTTCTGCAGCACCCCTCTGGAAAACAACACAGCCAGGGTTCCTCAGCCAGTCTTTCCCTGCAGATGTCCTTGTCCTGGCTATGGCAGGGCTGTACAGCTTCCCAGTCCACATGGCCTGTGCAAGATGTTTAGTCTCTATTTTAAGAAAAGAACAGCACTAATAAATAAAATGGAAAGAAGGGTAAAAGCATGCATTTTTATGAAACTACAGCCCCAGGGCAGCTTTACAGAGATGAGACTCTGGAGTGCCAGAAGTGGCTTTTAATCTCCACTGTGCTTTGGGAAATGGTTGCCAACCCATGGCTATGTAGGACCTGACAGGTCTACTCCTGCTCCTCCTCATTGTCCTGGCCCACGAGCACAAGTCAGGTACCACCAACACCCCCTTTTGCTCCAGCCCTCCCCGGGCCAGGGTCGAGCTGAGCCCCTGTGGCTACCCCTTATTTCACAAGGTGGGTGCACCCACAGCTTGGGCAGAGGCAGCCCACCCTGCCCCCCTCCCTGAGCCTGTGCAGCCCCAGGGGCAGGGCCAGCTGTCCCTAAGTGCTCCCAGCTGCCCGGGACACGCGGCTCCCAGTTGCCGGGGCAGTTCAGGCAGCACTGCCAAACCCGCAGTGACAGGTTACTGGGCTCCTACAAACCTTCCCGTGTTGTTTACTGCTCACACTGAAGTGCCACATGGGCTGCAAGCTGTTTTCTCTTGGCTGAGAGCTCGGAGGGAGACGACCCCAGCTGCCTGGTGAGCAGGGACTTCATCCTCGGCTGTCGACCAAGCTGGGCAGGAGCATGTTTGCTTTTTGTTTGTAGAAAACTCCTGGCAGGGTGCATACACTTCATCTCAGCTTCTCACAGAAATCTCTTTCCTCTCGGTAGTACACGAGGCAAAGATTTACAGACGAAAATACTCTCAAATGTACAGCCTTATAAAAAACCCAGCCAGATCCCAGCTCCCTGATGTTGCAAGGAGCACAGGGATTTTCCCATGATGGATTTTCCCAGTTGATCCTGAAGAGATACAAGCATTCCTGCAGCAGCAAATGACCTCCACAACATTTACTCCCAGGCTTATTCTCCTGGCTG
This sequence comes from Cettia cetti, assembly GCA_013401135.1. Classification (NCBI taxonomy): domain Eukaryota; kingdom Metazoa; phylum Chordata; class Aves; order Passeriformes; family Sylviidae; genus Cettia; species Cettia cetti. Next base: position 29,835 of record VZUI01046622.1, read on the forward strand.
ACCTTCAAATCCTTTTACAAAGATTCTTGATATTCTCACTGCCCTGCCAAACAGATTGCTGAGATTGGAAAAGGTCTGGGGAGCTGAGCTGACAGAGGAGAGCAAGTGCAGCTGAGTTCCTTGATGATCCCAACTTACTTCTCAGTCCACTAATTGCTCAGCAGTGCAAACAAGTGGGAAACAAACAGCTCCTGTTGGAGGAGGGCTGTGAGCAAACCTAAATTATTTGGGAAAGTGAATTCCTTCAGAGCCCCCTGTTTTCCTGACAGAAAACAAGCTGAAGAATTGCAATGGAAGGAAAGCTCTCTATTGTGGTTTCTACACTGAGGCTGCCATCATTCAAAAACACAAATTTGAGGTTATCTAGAAATTGTTTCACAATCCCTCAAATAATCTTTTAAATCCTTCTAAAAACCTAATATTATTCTTCAAGAATGTATCAGCAAAAAAAAAATGATTTTATCAAAATCTTTTACCACTAATAAATTTAACCTTCAGTTGTGCTATGGCAGTCATTAAAGAAAACTGAATTCATATTTTGGTAGTCTGAAAAGGTTAATTAAAAAATTTTGGTTTAAAACTTTTTAACCTGCTGATCTGGCAAGATTAAATCATAGGAAACATTATGGATGAGAGAAACCTGATCAAAATATCTTTCCAAGCAGGCATAACCTCACCAATTCAATAATAGTGGCAAGTTCAAGTAATTCAATGCTGGTGCAAGCTCCATCACAGTAGCAGCAGCAGGGCAGATATAGCAGCAATAACCACTCTGTGCTGTTCTCCAGGCAGCCATTCTTCAAGCAGATGACTCAGCTTGAAGTTTCCAGAGCACAGGTTTCAGGGCATTGTTATGATTCCCTGATTGATTCCCAGATGTATAAAGCCTCAGGGGGTTGTCCCCTTCTTGAGAAACATGCAGGATCCATTTGAATAAATCCAATTTAGAACGCAATTCTTATTTGGGACCTCTTCTCATCTCTGGGCCTGGGACTGTTTTTCTGTACTTCAAAGGTTTGAGGATGGCAGAGACACTTCCAGGAGTGTCTCTTTCCCTCCTGGGAAGGCTCCACTGTTCTGCTGTAGAAGTTAATATTTGGGTACAGAGGAAAAGTAAAACAACCTCTGAGGGTAATAAATACATAGTCAGGAAGGTGTAATTTGTGTGTGGGGAATTCATGCATAGACATTAATTTCAGGTCAATACCTAACTGGCCTCCTTTTAATTCAAAAAGCATCACCCTCGTTGGTATTTCAGTGAGATACCATGTTGGAGATAACCCAGAAACACTTTGATGCTTGGTGTTCTTTGGAGAATGGCTAGAGAGGCAAACAGGCACTCTGAAATGCTGTTGGACTTCTTTAGAGCCACTGTCAAAATGTTCATAATTGATCTAGGAGGCTGAATTCTTTCCTTTACTACTTGAATCTGTATAACCCTCTGTAGATCTGGCCAAATCCAACTTTTGTAATTACATTTTCTAAAGCAGAGTAAGCTTAAATCAATAATTAAACAAAAATTATTTAGAACTAATTTGATTGATTACTTTGAGTTTTTTAATGTAGACTTACTGAAAGCTGACATAATTTATGGACATCTCCTTCAAGCATGTCTTGTCTAAACTATAATTTAAATGAACTGGAAGAAAAGATTACTTCCATAAGCTGAATCAATATGTCATGAATTGGCATACAGCATTAAGCAGGGTAACTAAAATTGCATAGAGCAGTTATAGAGTACAATGTGATGGCTATGTTCTCCAAACCTCAACATTTGCACCTTCATGAGTGCTGAAGAGTGGAACAGGTCTAGGTGACTCAGTGGTCTGCCTCTTTTTTGTGAAAAGAAAAAACAACCTTACTTTACCCTGTGGTCTAAGTCTGGGTTGCTCTGAGGGACTTCATTTAAAAATCTAATACATGTTTTCTCCCCAGAGAAATATTGAGTTTTCATGGGCTAGCATGGTTTTCTGTTCACAAATGAATATTTTTCTTTTTCCTTTTTTTTTCTTCACATTCAGAGCAAGTTACTTCATAGTTGTTGGTTCTAATGAACTTGATAAAGCAATGGCATAGATTACTCAAATTTTTCACATAGTTGTATCTTACTGAAAATGAGTCCTTAGGCATGCCTGAAGAAACTAAATCATAGCTTACCTAACTGATTATCAGTATTTACATTTGTCTTGTTATAAGCATAGTCAGGGACAGTTAAATGGTGTGTGACCCACTTAAATTAGGCTGCTTCTTACACCTAATAAAATCTGTGGTAGGCACTGCAGTGCACATATGACGAGCTTTAATGGAGTGGACAACAACAATGCCCTGAAACCTGTGCTCTGGTAACTTCTATCTGTGTGAGTCATCTGAGAGCCTGGCTGCCTGGAGAACAGCACAGAGAGGTTATTGCTGCTATACCTGTCCTGCTGCTGTTACTGTGATTGAGCTTGTACCAGTATTGAATTGCTTGAACTTGCCACTATTATTGAATTAGTGAGGTTAAGCCTGCTTGGATATGCCAGCATACAGAGTAATCACAGCTGTGGCTCCAATTTAGACATAAAATTTGTGGGTTCAAGGGTAGCAATCTGTGATGATTTCTCCTCTGAATGATTTGCACATTGATGCTTTCTTAGTCTGGTGGTGACTGCCCTTCTAGACTCACCGCTGTGGGCTAGTCCAGGTTCCAGGCTCCACACACCAAGGGATTTCCATTCTTCATTTCTGTCCTTTTACCAGGCAGCAATCAAATTTCACAAAAGCCCAATGTTAAATGATGACTGTGAAGTCCACCTGCCACAGAGGGTGCCTGTCTGTGTAAAGACAGGAGGGAGAAATCCTGATGGGAGTCCACTGAACAGAAGTCTGCAGGTAGGAGCTGATTTCTGTGAAGAGGCTGCTGGGCTCAGTACACCCCTGTCCTGCTGAACAAGAGCAATGTTATTGGAGAGAACAGAACCAGAGGGTGAGAAAAGAGGTGGCTGGAGGTATCTGAAAGCTGTCAGGGGTGGGAACAGGGGGGTGTGAAGAATTCCTCATTAGAATGTACACCCTATGAGTTAGGATGGCAGCCACAGGGAAGACTTCAGCCCTCATCTGGAGCAGCCTTCAAGTCCTGCTCTTGTATTTAGATTTCAGTTTAGAAGGTTATTTTTAAAATATATTTAAAAGAAAGTAATTGGAAACTGTTCTATATAATATGCATTTTGGATTGCAGAGAGAACCTAAATGCTGATCTTTTCTAACTTCAGAGTGATTGAATTATCACTCTTAAAACACTCGCTTAATATAGTTAGTGAATGTAATTAGATCACAGAGGCTGGCGTAAAACATCATCACAACTGCATCACAAGTGGAGATGTTCAGCATAATAACCCCTCATTTCATATCTCTCTGTGCATCAGCCCAGCGTGCTTTAATTCAGATTCCCCCCATAATACCCACTGTTGATCCAAGCACTTTTGTCAGAGGTAGCTCTGACATTCTGACAGCAAAAGTAGCAATGTTAATACCTTATCGTTGTCAACAACAGGGAAACGTTTCACAAGAAAGAGATGAAGGGTGCAAGACAAAATGCAGTTGGGGGAAGAGGAAAGGTAGAAACAAGATTCTTTCTGCTCCCCCACAGTGTGTGCTTGACTAAGCAGGTGGGACAGGGAAAAAATCAAGAAAGCCTGGAGTCAAAATACCTAGAAGACAGGAGTGGAATGAAAACCACAAGTGAGAACTACCTTGTCCCATCACAACACATTTGATCTTGACATACGTGAAGCAACGGAGGCTGAGGTGGGCCCGTTCCCATGGCTGTTGCTGCATCTGCCAAAACTGAGGTGAATATTTTTGGCAAGCACCATCTGTGATGAAGACACCTGTCAGTAGCAGCTGGATCCATTATGTATAGGACATAGGATAACCAGGGCCTGAGCAGGTACCAACCCAAGTACTAGCAGACTCCCATTCACTTCCATGCCAATAGAGTACTGGTTGCTTTATGGAGGATGCTTTAATATGTTAATAAATTAACTAGTTCCTTTATAGAGGATACTTATATCTTCTCACATGCCTCTGAAACCTGTATATGAGCAAGTAGATAAGTAATTTTGCAGGATCTGAGTCACGTAGAGAAGAACCTTCTCTGGTTCATCTACTGGATCTTTTTTATGCAGTAGCTTGGTGTCCTAAGAAAATGATGCCTAAGAATCACAGCTTTTGAGCTCCCTGACTAACTGCAATCAAACGTGGTGGCAGGGCCCATGTTTAAAATACTATGAAAGATATGTGAAGACTAAGATCTCATGGGAAAAATTTTAATCCCTTCATTTCCCTGATGAAGAGTTAGGTAGATTTCAGGTGTAACACATAACAATTGCTTGCTGTGCTGCTGGCAGGTATGTTGATCTCAGAGTGAGTTGTTGCAAGGGACAGAGATGGAAACTGAAATTACTGTAAAGCAGGGAAGGTTTACCAGTAAAAGGTTTCATTTCTCCTTGCCTGTAGAATAACTGAATTTTCCTTTCACAGACTACTGAAGGATCCTACCAATGGCACCACTTGAAGATGAAATAATGAAAAAAGAGTCCATCTCAATGCCTGTTCAGCAAAGAGGCAATCACTCTACTAAGCCTGTGTTGTTCTCCCTAAGCCTTTGACCACCTGCAATGCCAGGTAAAGAGGTAGTTGGTGCTAATAGCCTCTTGGATTTAAGACTTGGACAGAAAATAAAGGGTTCCTGGAGGGGGCTGTCAATAGCTCACTAGTGCAGGCAGCAGCCCTACTGCATGAACAAAAAGGACATGTGATATCCCAAATTAGCTTTTCTCTGGTACCAGCAAGAGACCTGCTTTTAAACAGGCTTAAATCCAATGCCTTAGGCATTCACAAGTCTTCCTCTGCCCAGATGAAATAGACCAAGATGGAGAAAACACAAAGAAGTAAAGTGAATAAGAGTAACAGGAGGGAGACTGACAAAACATGGAGATGTTGCATTACCTTCAAACGATGCAAACCCAAGGTGTTTATAGTTAATGTTTTATTTCAAAGAAAGGGAAACAATTTCAGGAATGAGAATACTCAGCTGGTGCCTGTGAACAGCCTTAAGTCTACCCTGCAGTGACACCTTGAGGGGAAAACATTAAAAATAAATAACCAGAATGTGCATTTCAAATCAATGCTGAAGAAACAGGAAGAACAAGACTACCTGGATGGACAGCTGCCTGTTCTCCTGGAACAGCTCATCACAATGGAGGCCTTGATGGTGCCACTCCTGACAAGCAGCTTTCAGTTAAGCTGTACTACCTCTCAACTTCTCTTGTACACATCACACATTTCTAGTCTCACTTGTCTTTCCCTTTTCCTCTTCTCCAGAGGAGAAAAATTATCTCTTGATTTTCGAAATGGATCAACATTTGGTTTTGACATTACTTCTGCAACTAAAAATGATCTCACACAAAAAAACTGGTCCTTTTTTTCTGAAGAGGCCATTTCTTATTTCTTGTGTCATAGAATAAATTGCCTAGCCTCCTGGAGAGCAATGGAAGGCCCCAGGGTGACCTGGAGGTGGCTTCCCTGTGGGAGCCTGGTCTGGCCTGGAAGGTTTGGTTGTGGGCTCAGCGTGGTGGTTGCACCCATAGGGGAGTTAGTTTGTTCTGGTCCCTCTCCCAGTCACCAGCCTTTTCTTTCTGTTGCATGCTCAAGACTGGTTGTAAATACAAGCCCTCACAGAAGCTCTCTGTAGGCATGACCCAAGAATGGCAACAGAAAATGGCCTCCACTTAGGGCTGTGTGCCTCACCTCTGCTGAGTGCAGAGGCAAAATATTTGGGGAAATGTTTCCTGTTTTAGCAAAGCACAGTGGTCAGTGGTCTCAGGTGTCTGAGAGATTGTTGCTTATGAGGATGAGCAGCTGCAAATGATCACTGCTCTTTCCAAAGGGTATTCATATAGAAATGAATACTGGTATAAGACTTCCACAGGTGTGAGCTGCACCTCTGTGCTGTGTGGTCAAATAGCAGGTCAGCATTTGAAACACTTTATAACACCTCCTGTAGGGATTTGGTCCAGTGAAGTTCAACAAGGGCAAGTGCAGGGTTCTGCTCCCAAGGAGGTTCTGCAACCCCAGGTACCAGCACAGGCTGGGGGCCAACCTGCTGGAAAGCAGCACAGGCTGGGGGCCAACCTGCTGGAAAGCAGCTCTGCAGAGAAGGACCTGAGAGTCTTGGTGGACAATAAGCTGTCCATGAGCCAGCAGTGTGTCCATGGGGCCAAGAAAGGCAATGGAACCTTGGGTGAGCATTTGGAATCAGAAAAAGCATTTGTCATAGGAGGTCATAGGAGCTGACCCTGCCCCTTTGCTCAGCCCTGGTGAGAATCACCTGAAGTGCTGCATCCAGTTCTGGGCTCCTCAGTACAGACACTGAGCTCCTGGAGTGGGTTCAGTGGTGGGCAACAAAGACAATTAAAGGACAGGAGCATCTCTCTTTCACGGACAGGTCGAGGCAGCTGAGCCTGTTCAGCCACTGCAAGAGATGACTGTGCTGGTGTCGAGCTATAGGACAAGAGGCAATGGGCAAAAACTGATTCACAGGAAGTTTAATCTGAACATGAGCAAGAACTTTTTAATGTGCAGGTGACTGAGCACTGGAACAGGTTGCCTGTAGCTGGTGTGGGTTCTCCCTCACTGGAGATATTCAGGAACCTTCTGGATGCAATCCTCTGCCGTGTTCTCCGGGAAGACCCTGATTGAGCAGGGAGGAGCTGCTGTGGTCCCTGCCAACCTGACCCATTCAGTGATTCTGTTTCAGAGACCAGGTGACATGGGAGGGTTTGTGTAGCTTGCAGGCTTAATGTTTTGTGAGTAAACACAGTTGGTTTGAGTTCAGCTTCAGGGAATGGGGAGAGGGAGTGCTTTCGTAATGCCTCTGCCATGTACAAAGCAAGAGAGAACTCTGGGTGCTTTTGCTAGGGTTATAAAGGGCACAGGCACAAAAAATTTGTACATTGGTTGTTACGTGCTCTGGCATACTAATATGAATTAATTTTAATTTCTAATCAGTGTGTTTAATTTGTAAAGCCTTAGAAAATACAATTTATGTCATTTGGGAAGGGCACATGCAAAGAAAATGAGAGGTTTTGAGTACAAAATTCATTTTAACCCTGCCTGTGGAGCTACTCCTAACCTTCATAATTAAACTATCTCAAATGTCAAAACAAAAAAAAAATCTTAAAATATATTTAAACTGAAGGTTTGTGAGTTCAGTCAAATAACATAGTGAATACACTGTTTGCTGCTGCACGTATGAAATTCTACAAATTAAATTATATTCGAGACAGATGGTGTCACCACAGCAGTCATGTGTCCTGTATGCGCTGGCACTGGGGAAATGGGAAATATTTTTTCTAGTCATTGCAAGATTAGTCTCAATTACCTTGAAATGAAGCTACTGGCAATTTCATCAACAACAAAAATGTCAATCTCTTCTTTGTTTGCCCTTACAAACTGCAGCAAGTGGGTCTGTATGGAGTTAATCAATAATCATAGACCATTATGGGATTCAGCAGGTCAACATGTTGCTGACAGCCTTCTCTAGGAAATCCCACAGGTGTGGAACAAGAACATCAGGCCCTATTCCTGCCTTTTGCATGCCAGTATCCTTCACTGGTCAGGAAATCATGCCCCAGAGAAAATGAAAGTAGGGTATTTGATCTCATCCCAAAATACCCATCCCTCGGCACCAGTGTTGCACAAGCTCCATCAGAGGCATCTCATGTAGAGCAATGTTTATTAGGTGTGAACATGACTATACTGTTTCTAAGAGTACCTTGGGAAACAAATATGCCATTCCATCTTGGTGAGACTCCTGGACTGAGCTTATCAGATCCCAGCTCACCCCACACAGAGCCAGCCATGGGTTGCTAGCACATGGTCCCTACAGCTGGGCAAAACACCACAAGCACAACCCACCTGTATTCAGCCTGCATGGGAAGCAGCAGGTTTATTAAGCCTTGGCAGATGTGTGTACTTGGATGGAAATCAGTTGTACAAAACTTGGTGTAGGATATGGTGGAGGGGGAGGTGATATTTCTCTACAAACATCTGCAATAAAGTCAATATTACCTGTTCACAGCCTTTTCCTTATACACTTCATTCACCCATTCTCTCATTCCACATATGTACAAGCAACAAGATGTCTAACTTGGACCACTTGTGTATGACACCAAAGACAAAGAACACAAGCTGCCAAGTCCTCCATTTATCCCTGGAGTTCTTCTTGAGGACCACAAAATCTCATTTTGGACAAATCTCATATCTGCTAGGAATTATCATCTCTTATGGGGCAGTCTCTAGTATGGGCATGTTAATTTCACGTCTTCAATCCTTAGGGCAGGTTGCTGCTCATGTCTTTTTTCTTGTTTGGGAAATTTTCCTTATGGGCTAATGGGAAAAAGCACATATGCAATGTTATATAAGATCTGTTGCCCTGTTGATGCCACTCTCCTGTGGGTCTGCTGGGGAGTCAGCTGTGCTGGGGTCTTTCAGTGTAGGTCTTCTGGGCTTGGTATAACCACCCTTGTTTCCATTTTACTGCTGGGAAGTGAGTGTTTTTGAGGGGAGTACCTATGCATTTAACCCTTTGTTCTGGCAGTTCTTCTGGTGCTCAGTCATACTCTGTTCCTGCCAATCTTCATGTTTCTATCATAAATGTCCCCACCCTTTGGGCAATGATAGCAAGAACATGCTTTGGTTTATTTTGATTTGTTTTGGAGAAAGGAAAGATGTTTCTTTTTCACCCTGTATTTCTGTCCAATTGCCTTTTATGCACTGCATGGTACCCTATAAACACAAAAAGCTTTAACATCTGTGGTGCCTTCAGCACTGTAACACAGTGTTACTAACTGAAAATTGTCATTGTACAACTCAGATCTGTATTATTGCATGAATGGAGTTCCAGCCTTCAGAAACTATCATTTACAGATTTCTTTTGGGTAAAGACTCCTGGGTAGGCCTTTTTAAAAAGGGTGAAAATAGCTTTGAATTGAACAAATTGCAACAAATAGTGGCTAGTTGTATGGATGCCAGTCTGTGCCACAGGGAAGGTAGATATTACAAATGCTCTGGGATTCCACTTCATCCTTTTATAGTAGCTTTTTCTCCACCACTGCATCCGCTCCAGTAATGGTGTTAAATAGTGCATATGTAATTTTGATGTTTTATGCTGTGTTTTGCCTCTAACACTGGACTGAGACTGTGTTTCCCTCCCTACCCTGAAATTCAGTTGTGGATGTAGAAATTCTATCATTTGTTGCTGCAGCATGTGAAGAATTAGAAAATATTGTTTGGAGCACACACCACTTTTTCATTGGCCTCTCTTGACTGAATCAGATGGTCAGACACTGTCATGCCATCTGTAGCAAGCCCTGCAGGTGGATGTGCCATACAAAGAGATTTTATTTGACAGCCTTTATTCATCAGATGGTTTTGCAGGCAGCTCATTAGAGAATGATGAACCTGCCTGTTTCTGGTTAATTATCAACTTCACAGTCCGTTGGGTGAGATCAGCTCTCTTATAAGTGACTACTGATTCCTGTATTTTTTTTTTCTCTTTTTACGGCACCATTTAAAAGTAAAGCAGCATTTCAGAAGCCTTAATTATCTTTTAGTCTTCTATAGAGACATCTCCACTAAAAATATGCCAAAAGATTGCCAATAAATACACATACAGTGTACTGGTCATCTTTGATAAATCTTTTGTTTCTGCTCTTAGCACATTCACACTATCAAGATGAAAGGCCAAATGCTCTCTTCTTATAACTTCATAAACATCAGAGAAGGCATTCTGGGAACTAATTTATTTTGAGAAGTTATTGGGTTTGTTTACAATCTTTACCATTCAGAGCTCAAATACATACAAAGGAGGATGAATAATTCCCTTCTTAACATCTTCCTGCGGGTCAATGCAAGAGAAATGAGTGCAGAGCAACAGGAAATTGCATCAGGAACAGTGGTACATTGAGAGAGACCAAGCAAAGAGTCAGATGCCACCAGATACAGTCCTCAAAAGCATTTCTCACACCAAGAGAGGATCAGGGATGGTGTTTTACACCTGGAGAAGTACTGGATTTGTTGGCATCATAGCAGTCACTCTGTACAGTGAATTAAATTTGTATTCCAGGCTGGGTAAGGGCAAACTCTCAGGCTGCGACTAGTAAAGCATCACAGAAAGCTGTGCAAGGGAGGAAAAATTACATCACTGGTTTCACTCTTTGCACAAGGCTTGATGAAATGGCGTGAAATGCTGGCAGTGCTGGAAGGTGCCAGTGCAGAGTTCTGCCGCTGTCCCTGCTCCCTCAGCACCTTTCCCTGGGACACAGCAAAGCCCTGATGCCTTCCTGCTCTCCAGGGGCCACAGCCTGCCTCCCCACCCTGTGGGGCACACCGTGCCAGGCAGGTGCCTCCAAGCCCTGGGCTGCACAGCCCCTCCTCTCTCGGTGCTGAGACTCACACCATGCACCCCCAGGTACCAGTCCCAACGGGGGGTTTGGCTCCCTACAGGAGCACCCTGCCAGCACTGCACAAACACTGCTCCCCGTGAATGCAGCTGAACCCACGGGACTGATCCCTGCAGGAAATGCTCCCAACTGGTATCCAATAGGGGAAAATTTGGTTAAAAAAATGCAAGTTTGAGAGTGCAGTAACCTGCAAAGGAGCTCCTGATATGAAATTGTAACCAACAAAACAAAGCATTTTCTCTCAACAAAATGGGTTCACATTACATCTCCAAACAGAATGAAACAACAGTGGAGGAAACACATCTTTGAGAAACACAAATATAGTTAAGGACTATGCAAATGAAAATGCCATGCTCTTCCATAACAGAATTCTGGTTGGATTTTCAGAAATGGCAAAATGTCACCTATGTAGGAGGTAAAACAAATGTCCCATGTTATCCAGCTGGTTCTCCTTTCTGTCTATTGCAACACATCAAGAGGCATCTTGGGAAATGATTTTACATGCTATGAATAAAAACGACAGTTAAAATGGACTCAGAGCATTTTCTTTGGGAAAATGCATCCAAGGACATTAAAGGATGTTTCACATCAGTAGAGTGTTCTAATAAGGAGCTAGGAAGTGATTTAATCACAGCAAGTGTTGATTTTATAACAGAGTTCTCTAAGCACAAAGATAAATTATTATAAAAAGATAGATTATCTGTCTTTAGAAATTATTCCAGCAGCCAGTTTGTTGCATGTAATGCAGCAGCATAAGTGATCAAGTGCAATTCCTGCTGCGATCACTGGGTGGCATTTGGAGGTATTGGAAGAGTTCAATTTTGGATGGTAAATGAAATGGAGTATTTTATGTAGAGGAATGAAATGTAAGCAGCAGATCAGTGTCAGAAAAAGAATGCAGGTGAGTGCTAGATATAGGTTCATAAAAATTCTAGAATAAATATACATATGTCATTAAAATACTTAAAGATTACTGTAAGGTGATTGATGATAAGAGTGTTATTAAGGTTAATCTCAGGATAAGCCTGTTATTGAGAGAATAGTGACTATTAGTCTTGTGGCTGTGTCCCAGACATCGTTGCACTGGTTAGGTGGGATCCAGGTACATTGCTCACCCTGCTCATAGGCTCACATAAATCATGCAAAAGCAAACTATCTCTGGGCTCCCATGCCGACCCCAGGCAGCCCTGGGTGCACCAGGACGGCCCCATACAGACACAGTTGCAGAGGCCACATCAGTCTGCAATGCTGCTTCTGTACAGGTTGGACTTCCTTCCTTCCTTCCTTCCTTCCTTCCTTCCTTCCTTCCTTCCTTCCTTCCTTCCTTCCTTCCTTCCTTCC
>VZUI01046623.1:0-41686 GCA_013401135.1 Cettia cetti
CTCGTCCGTGAGGATCCCTTGACCAGCTAACCCACTCCCTTTTATCACTTATCTTCATTGGATACAGCTGTGACTCACAAGGGGCGAGGCTGAATTGCGTAATTAACACAGCTGTTACTTATCGGGGGCAAGGTCACCTGTATTCCCTCCTACAAATCACACCACTGTCCTTGGGGAGTAGGTTCCTGAGTTTAGCTACCTCATGAGGCCAAACACCCCAACATGGAAAGGAAAGAAAAGGAATTAGGTGTCCTGGCTCACATGTGGATATCCAGGGGGTCTGTGACTACACAAAAAAACCCACAAACAAACAAACAAAAAACAAAAAAAACCCCACACACACACACACACCCCCACCACTGCAACAAACTCCCTGAAGAGAAAAATAGTGTTGTTACAGGCATTAAGCATGGCTAATGCAGCAGTTAACCACTTGAAACATATCCAGATCCTACCACCCAACTCCACAGCTATATTTATGGGGCACTACAACGACAGAAGAGAGTGGGAAGCAGTAATCCAGCCCTTCAGAATGCATCTGGATCCCCAGTACCTCCTGAGTGTAGACAGATATGGGCATAAATCCCAGACCCAAAGGAAGCAAAATGGAAAAAGAGAAAAATAAGGAAGAAGATAGTGGGTTTTAAAAACTCTGAACATATGAAAACATGTACCCTCAAACTGGATTTACTGTAGCTCCTGGAGAAACACATATGAAATTCATAATGTGAGGGAAAGCACTTTTATGAAGAAAAACTGCATTGTTGAACAGTGTCCCCAAATAGGCAACACTGAGAGTTCTTACATTTAAAGAAAATAGCGTTATGATACCCCAGAGTCCAACAGCAAATTCAGCAATTAAAGAAGTTGCAGCACAAAGGAACAAAAAGAGAAGGATGAGAAATGAAGGGCAGAAGTGGAGGTGACCCTGTTTTGCCTTGTGGCATTTCCCTGTGGGCAGCAGAAGCAAGGGCTGGCTCCTGAGCAGCACCCGGGGTGCCTGGCCACCAGTCAAACCCCACTGAAGGCAGAGTGCTCTGTCCTTGTGAGGCAGGCAGTAGAGGCACCCATGGGGGCAGCTCACTGGGGGAGCAAACAGAGCAACACATCCCCCATCACAGGACCAGGGCCGCATCTTCAGGCAGGGACAAGCACATGGCCACAGCACTGTGGGCTGTCAACCAGGGTCACATTTCAGCTCTGGATCTCCTCTCACTTCACTCCTACTGTGTGAACAACTGTCAAGAGACCTGGGTAACACCACATCAAGCTTTACTACTAATGTATACAAGGGACTGATTTACACTTTGCAGCAGTGTAAATATTTGTACAAGTTACAGAACAATTTAAAGACTTTAATTCCACTTGTAAGAGTAAATCTGGAAGGACAAGCATTAGATCATGACTTAAAGCTGAATATCCCTCCAGAAAGAGAGACAATAAAAAAAGCCCACCCACTCTGTCGTCTAGCAGATGACACTACAGTTCATTAACTGAACACTATCAACAGTTTTGGGGATTTAGTGAAAGGCTACTCACCAAAAGGACCTTCATTCATGGTAACTCAAGGTTCCTTGCTCAGGGGAGATTTCCTTGAGACTGGGAGTCCTGGTCCAACTCCAAACAGCTTCCTGGGTGCTTTCATCAGGCATGTGCTGCTCCACTACACCTGGCAAGGGACCCTCTGTAGCAAAATGAGGGAGGGGGTATGAAACCTAAACCTGTTCATACTTACTTAGAGACAAAGTTTATACCTGTACATGGAAACTTGCTATTTGATATTGCTAGCAAGATGCCCAAAATGCAGTATTACCCCTGAGTGCATCACAGTATTCAGGACCATGTGCAGCTCTACTATGAATTATTCTCTGTAAATATCTACTATATTTAACCAAAAGGAGAACCTGAAATAAAAAGAGAACCAGGCAATATTTGCCAAAAGCCATAGGAAAAATGGAACCAAAATTATTAAAGAAATAAAAAAATAACCTAGAGTCAAGTAATAATAGATCACTAATTAGCAAACTCTTGCGCTTATTTACTGAATAGGTGATAAGTTAACCAATATATGCCTGACCTTTTAAAGTCATATTTCCAGCCAGGGAAGTCATGGCTATTAACTGCTACCAGGGTGCCATGGGATTCGTGTTCAGAGGCTTCTTTTTCACTTTGTTGTTGTAGCCTCTCATCTTTTACTGACATTACACACCACTCATCACGATCAGTGTCAGAAGCTATAACAGCATCTGTTGCAGTGGCAGCTTCTGGTGGATGAAGAGTCTCCCTCTTTACCTTAAAGAATGTCAATCATTTCTTATTCTCAGCATTCAGACTTGCTCATCAGTTAGTAACAACACTTTCAGCTACATTAAACATGATTTTTGAATAAATACTGGACTGAGATCATTGGAAATGATTGACAGCTTATAAATCATACTTTTCAGAAACCAGTAAGGAAAGGAAAAAACCCTATCCTTTCCTATTTCTAAGGTTTCACTGTCATTTGAAACACCTTCTACCTAAGGGGCATGGGGCAAAGAGCTTGATTGCTGACATGTGAAGGCCTTACAGGAGGCTTTCTGTAGGATGCTCTACAGAGTCCCTGTCTCCTTTCTGCTAGTAGCCCCACTGGAGAGGAAGGGGAGGTAACAGCAGTTAATTAAGAAAAATTAAGATTGTTTAGCTATCAGACTGGGTGCCTACATACCCAATTGAGTCTTTCCTCTGGAAGAGCTGATATTCATTATTCTTATCATAACTACCCCCTTACAATCTTTCTGTGGAGTGTTCCCTACAGCATCAGTCCAAGAAGTGCCTGAGCAACCAACAGGACCCTGCCCTGGCCTGTCCTTCCTTGGCTGCTGAGGAGTGACAAGCAGGGACCCAAGAGTTATAAGCTGCATGCATAAACTGTTATTTCTAAAACCAAACCAAGTGGAACAAATCAATATGGATGCAAGAGAACAAGAATCTATAGAAGACAAATATGGTGGCAAACTCATTTCCAGTGAGGTAAAACTTGCCTCTGTGGGAAGGTGCCTATTACTCCACACAAGAAGCAGGTGTTGTGCTCTGTCTTGCAGGTTTGCCTGCTGCTCCCATTCCATGTTTCCCTGGAATATGGGCACTGTTTGGGACTGCTGTCCCCCCAGCCCTTGGGAGCATAAGCACAGCTTAAGCAACAGTGCTTGCTCCTGCCCAGAGCCAAGGCCCAGCTCTGGTGCTGGGACTTTCTTTTAGGAGAGACTATGAACATATCAATCACAGCTCAAAAAAAGAAAAAAATCAAGCAATTGAGCAAGGAGGAAAGCAAAGTATCTGTACTTCTCCACCTCTTGCGTCTGAATTTTTCACTCAAAAGCTTAGCATTGCTTTAGCAGGTTTTCCTTCAACTTTATTGGATGTCAAGAGCTGTTGACTTACAAGCAAGCCTGAAGAAAGACACTTTCCTAGTGTTAAATTTAGAGGCTTCATACACCCTTTTTTGCTCCAATATGGATTAATCAGGCACTTCCTCAGCAGCTGCCTTTTTCTTCCATTAATTAGCAGCTCATCATGCCATCCTGAAGCATGTGCTGACACCACCTCCTACCCTGGCAAGGAGGGTCTTGCTCAAGGCTCAGTGCCAGCCCAGCCAGGAGAGGGACAGTTCCCAGGGGCCTGCAGGAGCTGGGATTTCAGGAGAAGGCTGCTTGCTTGGGGTCATTCATTCCCTGGGATGAGCAGGACCCAAGAACCCAGTTCAGGCCAAGAAGCACCCAAACCAATATCCACAGACCCAGTGTCAGCAGGCTTCATTGTCACCTCAAGTACAGGAGGAGCTGCACTGTAGAAGTTGTCTCTGCCACACCTTAGCAGTAAGGCAGCAAAATGGATAAGCGAACATTTTTGCATGTTCTTAAGAGAAATGTACTTTACAATAATGTTTCCTGTAATAGCAAAATTTTTAAAGCTTCCTGTGCTGTGCTCAATGCTTCTTTTGCTTTTTTAGTATTGAGCTTGTCAAAAACTCTTAGGAGCTATTTTTCTTATATAATAAAACCTGCTTTTTTTTTCTTAGTAATAAAGTATAGGCCTCTTTCAAAATAGAGAGGACTAGAAATCTCCAGAAACAATTTCTTATATCATCTCCCTCAAGCAAGGCTTCTCTCTGTTTCCTTTGCAAATCAGAGGACCATCAGACTCACCAGAGCAGAATTGTCTTCACAGGAGGTCAGAGCCTCCCCAGCTTCTCCTGCATTCCTTATGCTTCAAAACACAGAGCAGAGATTTACCCCAGGTTTTTAGACTGGCCTAGATGGTAATGTTTTGCAATGTTTTTAATGGGAAAGAAGTGGATGCTTCTCACAGAGATACTTCTCTATTCAGCAGAAGCTTTTGAAAACAAAAACCAATGACCCTTTTTCTTTTTTTTTTCTTTTTTTTCCTTTTTTTTCCTTTTCTTTTTTGCTACAATAAGAAGACTGTTTTGTCTTTCATTTGCTAAGTACATGTAGCTAACTACAGTACTTGCACAGCTAAATGTATCAATATCAGCCCTTAACACAAGTACTTCCTCACTCCCTGGGCAGGTACAGCTGCTCCTTCCCAACTCTCTCAGCTCAGAAGTAGCTGGCTGAATTACAAAATCATGTCTTCAAAAAAGCAACCAAACACTTTCCTTGACCTTTGTCACCACCAGAGAGTTTATCGCCTCCCCAAAATACAGGGTGGGGGAAGAGGGAGAAGAAGGGATGGGGCAGGAGTTAATTATCCCACATGCTCCAGCTAAGCATAATCTTTTGCTCTTCCTACACAGATGGTTCCTGGAAACTTTCTCCTCCCCCTTTCACCTTCCTTTTGACAGGGGTCCTAAGGTATCTTATTAAGAGTCTGATCACATCTATTGTGATCACATCTATTATACCCTTCTCCAGCCGGGGTAGACTTTATTTCTCTTCCCTGCTTCCGAAAGCCCTTGGGAGGGCTAAGGTCTGGAGAGAGCTGAAGAAAGGGATAGGAGGAAAACTTTATTTAAAGTTGTCCTCTTCTGCTTTACTGAAGTCAGAGTTGACACAATAGGAAGAACTTTAATCCATAAAATGGATCAAATAAGCTCCATGTCAAAGCCAACAGATACCATGCAACCTACTGCTACTTCTTGTCATTCCAGGGAAAAATCAAGTGCAGAAAAGACCCAAGCATCCCCAGGCTGAAGTTGAAGTCAATACAAGGCTGGATTTTACTGATAGCTGGATTCAGTGGGTGTTTTGGGTTTTCAGAACAAAAGGTCTGTGTTTTAAAATGCTTCTGCTTTTTAGTGAGAACTCTACTTTGTAAAGGGCTCTGAATGTCAGATGTGGGGTGGGCTGAAATCTGTGAAATTCATTAAAGTGGATGGAAATTCCAAATAGCTACTTTTTAGTTGTGAGTTGAAAGGAGAATTTGGACACTAGGGTTTGTCTTCAGGGCTATGACCCAAACCAGAATGCTTGGACCTTTGCATTAGTTACCTATTGATCTTTACTGCGCTCTCAAAACCACAAATGCAAATGATCATTTTTTCTTACAGAAGTTGCCAAGGAGCAAACTAACCCTCAGCAGCCTTTCCACAAAATTCACCCAGTCCCACAACTGTAGCTTGTCATGGTTTGTTTACCTGCATAATGCTCAGTGTTTCCAGCTGAGCCTAGGACCGAATGTGCAAAAGTGATGAACATCCCTGTTTCCTGAAGTTTAGCACTGTAATTTTGAAAATCACTGCATATAGAAGTGCTGCTTATGGAGCCTTAATAGCAAGATTGGGGCTGATACAGACAAGGCTGGCAGAGAGTAACTGTTGTTATCAGTACCTGTGATTTGTTGAATCTCCTAACTAAGCAATTTTGAGAGATGTGAAAAGTGGAGTTGCTTGAAATAAGTGGTATAGAAAATGATGAAAATACTCAAATGTGAGATAATCTTAAAATAAAAATAGAAAGCAAACTCAAAACCTGTGTAGAATGACAATATATTTTATTAACAAAAAAGCGCATGAGTTAGTCAATTCTGGGTTGGTTTTGTTTGTTTGTTTGGGTTTTTAAACTTTCTTCATACCAATACATCACTTTGCACTTCCAAATTCAGAGATCTGGGAAAACATCTCCACAAATGGAATTGAAGTTTTGCTTCATGAAGGTTTTCCTTTTTCTACTTTCCATTTATGTTTTACCAATATTGTAAAGTGTAAAATAAGTCCTTTTGGATGGATTAAACTGCCACCAGAAAAACATATTCAAAGCAAAAAATAAAATTGGCAAAATTAGTCATTTTCAGTGAAACAGCTTTCCAGGTCAAAGATTACTTGCTGAAGAAACACTAGCTGAAGATGCAGCATTATAAATGGTCTTCTCTCAGCCACTTGTACCAGTGGTCAAATAATTCATTTCTTAGTAAGAAATATGATGGTCTATGAACAGAAAGAAAGATTAGGTGCGCATTAATCAAACATTTCAGAGATGTATAAACATGCATATAGCATCTAGGAATATCCCATTACCCTATTTCAGAAGATATATGTAATCAATATTTCAAATATTTCTAGTTAGTTTCATATCATTGACTTTTAAGTATTCTTTCCCCCGCCACCCTTTGTAAAATAGGCAGAGCTTTCAAAGGCAGCATCAATAATTTTCTGAAGTGCTGCTTGACCAAAATAAGTATTTAAGCTGGGCTTTCTGTGCTGTTCAAGCAAACCCAATGTGATCTCCTACAAACAGGGAGAGAAAAAAGATTAACTAACTACTGTTATCAGAGTTCTTTTGGAAGAGCATTGACTTGAAATAGCATTAATTCCTCACCTTTATCTGGCTGAGGGGAACTTCTAAAGCATTGGCTTTTCCCCCTGCCCATATTCTAACCATTAAAAAACCATTAAAATATATTGGTAGAAACTACTCTATTAGAGGCAAAATTTGTTGTTTGTACTGTGGCATTTGCAAACATCAGTCGTTTCACTACTGGTTGCATCAAGTAAATATGTTTTGATTTGATAGCTGCTTGTTTCCAGAAAGAGCTCTAGGGAAAGGGAGAGTCCTTTGGCCCATGGCAACATTTACCTGGTACTCTGCTGACAGCCCCTTTTATTATTCCATGCTTTTTGCAGGAGAAGGACTGACTTAAAATAGACAACTTCCTCATCTCTGGACATCAATTAATACAATCCCAGTAGTCTCTGAGCTCCAGGATGCATTAAATTCTTTACTAAAAAACCATATCCTGAACATAAATTATTTTTGTTGTGGTTGGGGTTTTTTTGTTTGTTTGTTTGTTTGTTTGTTTGTTTGTTTAACTCACAAGAAATGATGTATCTTTTAAGAAGGGCAGTGGAAGGAGTATGTATGGAAAAATACCTGCCTCCAAAACCGATACCCTTAAAACCATATCTGATACCCAGCAGTTGCAAATTTAAAGTAAATCTCCCAGTATGGAATTGTCTTACCAGAGTAAGAGGCTGTTACTTGGTTGTTTATTAGTAAATATGGAATCAGAGTTTTCACAGACATGAAAAAGATCTGTGAAGAAATCCAGATGTTATTCATGTTGTACTCTAAAAAGCCTAGAGTATGCAGCATTCCTTTCATTAGTTCTGTACATTCCCTCAGGCTTACACAACTTGCACTTCAACACCTTTAATATGGTGGCTCTGTGCCGAGGAGCACATTTCTGAGTTCAGTCTGGGAAATGTTTCTAGGCATTTGTATGGGGCTTATTCATAGAAGGATGGCCGGGAGTTGGCTTCACCCAACCGCGGGAGATTTGGCTTTGCTCCATGCAGCAAGGAAAGGACACAGCCATGAGTCACCTAATTGCCTTGCAGCAAATGTAGATTCCTCCTGACAGCACTTAGATATTTAAACTCAGAATTTAGCAATGGCCAGCTTGTGTTTACACAAAAATAGAAAAATAGAGAGGCAGTTACTTTAGAGGTGGTGAAAATGTTGTAGGTCTCATTGAGAAAGAGATGTGAGCTCTGGGACCTTCCTGTACTTTCTGGGAATGACAGGACTTATTGCTGGTGTGGGCTCCCCAAAACAGGCAGGAGAATCTGCCACAGGGCTGGCAGGTTTTGAAAGATGCCAGAGCAAAGCGGGGGAAGTGCTTTTTTCCTGTGTCTTTTCAGGGCTTTAAAACACTATGCAGTGTGTGAGGACAGCTGCGCAGGGAGCCCAAAACCATGGATTGTCAGAGAAAAGAAGACTTCCTGGAAAGTCTTCCTGAAGAAACAGACAGGGAGGGCTTCTATTAGGATTGATGTATGTGTAGATGCTTGTGTGACAGCCTTTGGATTTAGATGAAAGACAGCTTGGAGAATCAAGCAATCCAATTACTTCTCTTAGATGCTCGCAGTAACAAAAAGACCTGAATGAGGGACAGGGCATCACTAGAGCAAAAACCATACAGAAGCTCTAAAAGACTATGAAAAGTAGTCTAGAGCTGCCATGATCCATTACAGCAGAGCTGAAGAGATTTGCGTTCTTGGACTTTGAGTCAAGGAACACACTCATAAGGCAGCAAGGGTTCAGCCAAGAATGTTGTTTTAATAAGCACTATAAAAACTAAATCAAAAGAATGAAATATGCACATAATGTTTGCACTCGAACGGAGATATCCCCATTTATTGAACCAGTTCCTTTTGCAGTGTTTACTCAATATCCAGTGAGCCCATCTGCACTTCCCTCATTAGGCTCTTCCAGGGGAGCATGGAGCTGTCAGCACAGCTTCTCTGGCAGCCAAGGCTGCACGGCCACCATAGCACAGGGCTGTGCCACCGAGCTCCAGTTGCCACCTGACACATGGTGTGGGACTCGTGAGCCTGCTGCCAATGGTCAATACACCCCGACAGGCACCCACACCCTGGGTATCTCTTCCTCTGCACATCCACAAGTTTTCTGAGAAGAAACCAAGGTGAATTGCACAATCAAGGGTTCCATCTGCACACTGCTTTCCAAAAGCCAGATTCCCTCCCCCCATGCAAACTGAGCCTGCAAAGCAAAAGGAAACTGTTGTACATGGACACTTGTGGCACCATGTAAAATTTAGCTGGGTGACATATACAGTAGTGTGGCTGTTGAGCTGGTGGTACAGAGAATGTCTACCTGACTTGTGTGAAACAAGTAACCTTTTGGGATTAAAGGAGTTTTTGGCCCTTGCAGGTGCAGTCAGTTAATGGATGCTGCATTTTGCCCATGCATGACTGTTACTGCTCACATTAGCTCTGAAAGGGCCAATAAACAAGGAAGAATAATCTGAGACTTTCCAGTTGCTAAGGCAATGAATTAATCAGCATGTATGTGTTCAGCAGATACACATGATCCTGCCAAGGCCTACAGCTTTAGGTCTCCTGCTATATTTTTGCCAGCATGAGAGAAGGGAGCAAAGGAATTGGCAGGGAATGAAGTGTCAGTGGTTAGGGCTGTAATAAAAATTTTGGAAGGAGAAAGCAGCACCTACCACTACACACGTATTATGTGATGTTATAGCATGCCAACAAAATGAGGCTTTTTGCCACCATTCTGTTCAACAGCTTCATTTAGCCTAATAATTGGGTATAAAAATCCCCTTGTCCAGTAAGAGTTGATTTCTCCTCCCAGAGTTGTGAATCCAAGCTGAACCATATTCAGTACATTTGATCATATTTACGGACCCTGAACCAACTCTTCAGCTGACAAGACATTGTTTCACTTAGATCATTAAATTTCTGTCTGTCTCAGGAGCTGAGTTCTTTAAATACTTCTTGGAGTAAGATGCAAACCAGCCAAGCAGCACTGACACGATTTCCAAACCCAAGAGCATCAATGTATGCTCTGGAGGGCGGAGGACAGCGCAGCATAGTTGATATGCTTAGGTGAACCTACAGTTTGTAAATGGTTTTGATGTTGATCGGGCAGTCCAACATAGTGGCTATAAATTAAGTATTATGATCCCTTCTGAAATATGCAAGTAAGTAACCAGAAAAAAAAAAAAAAAAAAAAAAAAAAAAAAAAAAAAAAAAAAAAAAAAAAAAAAAAAAGGAAAACAAACCAAGTTGGCTTTTTTGAGTTAGGAAGATCAAATAAAGTGGCTTGGGTTTTGGATTCAGGATAATTCCCATTTACCAACTTAAATACCAGAGATGAGGTCTTTCTTACAGTTCTTTACCACAGGTCAGAGTTAGCCAATAAATCCTATCCCAGTCACTTCCCTCTAGGCCATAGTCATGAGAATATTTAGCAGACAACGCTTGCACTGTTCCCTTCCTGAGCTGCTGTGCTGCTTCTTTTTCTCTTTTACAGAGAGAAGCATCACTGTGCATATATACCTAGAAGATGATTTCTGAATAATTTTACACATACAGCTGGTGATCCATGCCTCCTTTTCAGTTTAGAGCCCCTTTGGTTTCCTAAGGAAGCTTACCTGCTCTCTTATCTGAAATGAAGGGTAGCCTTTAGCTAGGGCCAATACAACCCCCCATATGCAGTGAGGTTTAGCCAAAGCTGAAACAAAAAGGTGCCTGTAATAAGGGAATCCAAGCCTGACCTTCAGGGTCACTCTGGGGTGAAACAGATCCATTCAAACTCCCACAGTAAGCAGGCAGCTGGTTATCGCCACATCTGGAGATCTGAGCCAGTCCTTACCCCAGATCTTTCAGTCTGGCTTTGTGTGGATGTAAATCTTCTTATCAGTGAAGTGAAGATAATGCCACTTCAGCACACTGCACACTGTAGGAGAATTAAATGGATAAAGTTTATAAAATGTTTTATATGTCAGACAAAGTATATAAGTCATAACATTCTTACTGAAAGCTCCAATAGCTGAATATCAGAAAACTAATAGGGAGAAAGGCATTAGAGACCTTGTAGAGAGACTAGGCCTGATCTTTGACACTAGTGCTTGTGAAAAATCAATTTAATCTCAGAGGAAAGCAGTCTTGGGAGGAAGGTGCAGGTAGAGAAGGCATTACCCCAACCCCCTTCACGGCACTCTTAAGACTGACCTTGAATCACCCATGGGAGAAGACCACGTATTGGGGGATTTAATCAAAACCCATTTCAGTTAATTATGCAGTCATGGGTAGCACACAGGATTGGGTGGTGCTCACAGGCCCTGTTGGGGGACAGAATGACACTGAAGACACCAGAGTTGTGCAGCCAGCCCATGTGCCTCATCCACAGGGATGAGGAGATGCTGCTGCTGCCCTTGCTCTCGCCATGGCTCCAGGAACATGTGGGAGGCCACGAGGGTCTTAGTTTCCAAAAAGCATTTATAGTGCTAATGAGTTCAGTGCCAGCAGTTGTTGTGAGCTGGCAACAGAACAGCAGTGGGGCTGTGCTGGCACACAGCTGAGACTGCAGCTCTCTCTGCAGGCTCTGTGGGCACTGGCTGTGCATGGGCACCAGGGCTGGGTGTCCATGGGCACCAGGGCTGGGGTGCACAGGCACCAGGGCTGGGGTGCACAGGCACCAGGGCTGGCTCTCCATGGGTACCAGGGCTGGCTCTCCATGGGTACCAGGGCTGGGTGTCCATGGGCGCCAGGGCTGGGTGTCCATGGACACCAGGGCTGGCTCTCCATGGGTACCAGGGCTGAGTGTCCATGGGCGCCAGGGCTGGGTGTCCATGGACACCAGGGCTGGCTGTCCATGGGTACCAGGGCTGGCTGTCCATGGGTACCAGGGCTGGCTGTCCATGGGTACCAGGGCAAGGGCCACCCCAGGGGGTGAGCTCGGATGGGCTGGCCATGTCCTTGCTGTGGCCAGGGTGGCTGCAGCCCCTGTGGCAGGGCACAAGGCCCCAGGGAGCCTGGCTGTGGCCAAGGGCACGACTCGAGCACGGGGAGCTCTGGGCAGAAGGGCTCGAGCCCATCTCGACTTCCCAAGCACAGCCACCAACAGAGCTGCTCCACGAGCCCTGGGCCATCACTCCCAGGGCCCGGAGCTGCACAGCAGCCCTGCCTGTCCTGCAGGCAACCCACAGGAGTTTCAGAGCCTCCTTTGAGCCCTGGGGTGATACAGACATGCACTGGAGACATAACTGCTCCAAACATTCCTTTGATTCAGGAGTTATTTTACTTTTCCTAATAATTCCTTGATAACAATATAATTGGATGAGTCCTTAAGGCAGTTTCATGTACTATATTTATTGGGAATATTACCTGCATATTTAGAGTTAAGAGGGACAAATATTTTCTTTCCTTTTTTTTATTGTCCCATTATTTATAGAGTTCTTTTTGAATCTTGTAAATACATTTTTTCATTTCCCTTCAGAGTTTGTCTTTCTCTTCGGCAAACATTGATTTTTTTTTTTCCCATGTTTTTTTCCAGTGAACCTTGAAATTAAAATGTCTTTTTTTGTTTAATTTCTTTTTTTTGTACACTGGACTCATTGTCAGCACAGCAAGAGCAAGGTGTTTTGTTAGATTACTGCTGCTTCAAAGCTGCTGAAAGGAAGAGTTGACCACATTTTATTGTTAGTGTGTAGTTCCTTCATAAGTTACAATTATCCTCTTTCACACACAAAGCCAATCCCAAGTTCTCAACATTTGAAGGAAGCATTTTAATTTTTTTAGTATTTCATAATCAACTTTTACTGAATTATACTAGTTTCAAGAGTTGTAGAATTATTTGTCCTCTTATGGACAAATCACATGCACAGAAATTGCTCTATATAAAAATAGTAAGGTTTACAGACAGACAGAGTATCTTTTATTAGACCAGCTGATATAGCTGGGGAAAAAAAAAAAGGAAAAGCTCTCAGTCACACAAGCCCTCTGAAAGCATTTCTGCTTTTTTTTCATCTATATCAACTGTTCTAATAAAAAATACAACCTCTCTGCAAACCTTTCCTCTCTCCTGCCTTTTTACCATTGCAGCTACAGCCACACTATTTCTAGCAAAAAAAAAAAAAAATTAAAAAAAAATTGTATTTATATAGCAAAGAAACCGTATCACCATTTTTTCTCAAGTGTTTTTCATCAAAACTATTGTCTGTTCCCTTTCCTACAATAGAGATTTTATTTTTAAAGCAGAGTATTTTTAGAAAATAATCATTTTTATGATAATTACTTGGTCATTGTAATTTTATCTGCTGTAGAAGAAGAATTCTCTATTATGGAGTTTTGACTAAGAATGTTTTTTTCTTTTGCTAAGTAGCTAGGGCACAGTAGGTTATGAAATTAAAAGCTTAAATTATAGTAGGGTAAAGTGGTTGGACCTAGGAACAGAGATACATTTGTATCCTTGGTCAGCCTGAATGCCATCAGAAAGTTAGGAAATTCTTCAAAATATTCAGCTTCAATGAAATCCTCCATAAATTAAAAAGGTTTTCTTTAGCTTTGTGACCTAGGGTTATACATTATGCTAAGCAAGTATAACAGTCTACGTTCAAAGGCTAAAGAGCAGGTAGTAAGTGTTTAAAGCAGCAAGAGTCATATTTAAAAAAAAATAGTATTTAAAAGTGGATTGTTCTAGGCTATAATAAACTATGAATTGTAAAAGGTTAATTGACAAAATGATACTCTTCTAATGCCATCTCTGTAATAGCAATCATTGCTGAAATCGTAATTTAGGGGTTTTGCTATATTGACAATCACATTTCCTCAAAAAGACTCCAGTTATTTCCTCAGTCTGTTTAACCGGCGGTAGTTAATTACAGATTTACAAGGGGTACACAGGCAGACACAGGTACCTGTGACCACTGCTGCTGGCAAGAGAGACCAATGCCAGTCTGCAGCCCGGGGCAGCCCAGGTACCTGCATGAAGATTCCTGCCAGGAGCTGACCTTTGCCTCGCTCGCCGGCCGGAGCCCAGCGCCGGCGTGGGCCATGGTAATTACCCTCACTGCACATCTGGCATTCAAGGAAGGGCAGCCTTGCCTCAAGGTTGCTGCGCTTAGGTTCAAATCCCATTTTTGCAGAGCCTCTGACCTGCAAATCTGATCTGTTTTCCTCCAAACTGTATTTCTTATTCAATGAGATGCAGTGAAAAACACAGTAAGATTTTAAGAATAGCAACGAACATTCAGTCAAACTCTTTCTATGGGCAC
Source organism: Cettia cetti (assembly GCA_013401135.1). Lineage (NCBI taxonomy): Eukaryota > Metazoa > Chordata > Aves > Passeriformes > Sylviidae > Cettia > Cettia cetti. Next base: position 14,038 of record VZUI01046623.1, read on the forward strand.
ATTGTCAGAGTGGTAGAGACACCCTCCTCATGACAGAAAAGATTCCTTTTTAATTTATTTTTTTTCCTAAAATATCATGCCAAATGAGAATTATTTTGTTTGTTTACTTTGTCGATTTTGTAAAAAGCAGTTCCTCAACAGAAGGACAAATGGAGTCACTGCAATTGCTGTTTTGCAGAAAGGGCTTCCTAGGCAGCGGCTGCATCAGCAGCTTTTGTGAGCGGAGTGAAGTGCCACACAATCACTTCCATCCACGCCTGCCACAAGCTGTAACCAAAAAAATGGCACAGGTTTGCTAAGAAGGGGCTATTATAGTGTCTCCTTAATTACAATTCATTACTTCTTTTTTTAACAGTACAAACTTGTCAGCTATAACAAAAGATGTTTAAGAAACAAACCTTGTCAAAATAAATGAATTAAGAGTATTCATCCTTTTCCAGAGTGTGAAGAAGTTTGTGAGGTGATAATGAATTCCGTAATGCATTAGCCACACTTCTTAAAATGTGTGTACCACTTACTCCATAACTTGCAAAAGTTTTGTCATTCTCACTGAATCTCCAGTTATGGGCACAAATTAGCAAGATTTGATTGTAACTGGACTTCAAGCAATTCAGCTATTATTTTGCCAAGTGCAAGGTGTTTTCTCTGTGCAGAAGCCTGTTAAAATCACAAGAAATGCACATGAAATCCAAAGGCGTGCTACCATTGCCTTTGCTGTTACTTGGCAGAGCCTTGTGCTGCAGTAGGTGTAGAGCATCTTCCACCTGCCAGGATCCTGCTGTGGCATGGGCTGTCCCCCTGCACTGGCAGGTAAATCCTGTCACAGGAGCTGGGGTTAAATCTGATCCCAGGTCAGCATAAGCCTTCCCTAGGAGATCACCAAAAGCAAGGCCAGGCTGTGATTTGGGCTATGCTTTCAATGAGAATTTTGGGTCTGCTTTCCCAAGCCATTGATTTCTTTACATGTATGGGCCCTCTTCCACAGTGCTGAGAAATTCTGGCCAGGCATGATCAAATGTGGGCCCAGCAGTATTACTGAGTCCATCCACACCCACACTGGTCTGTGGATGCAGCTCCCTCCTGGCTTTAATTCCTTTATGAACTGGGCACCAGTACAATCTTGTCACCCCTCTACGAGTCTAACCTTCCAGCTCATTGACTCTTTTCAGAACCATCTCAGCATCTGCCTAAGACCCATGTCATATTTGTGATTTTGTCCCTCACTATCACATCCATGACTATTCACAAGTTTATGGTTCTCTCTATCAGTGCACTGATCTTGGTGCTCTTTTCAAATAACAAAGCTGCTGGAGAGAGTCACTGTTCTGAGAAATTTTTGTTTGCGGTAAATGAGCACCCAGAACTTCCTCAATGTAATAAAATCTTTCCAGCAGTGACACAGCATAGCTCATTTAGCATTTCATCAGATGAGCACTCATAATACTTACCACAAAAAATAGATAGATGATGCAGATCAAATGCTCTGAAGAACTGCTCAGATTCCAGAAGCCTCCTAAGATTGTGGGTTTTGTTTTCCAAAAACCTAAGGCAGCCTCTGCAGACTCACCATTTTACCCCTTGGAGCACAGTGAAGGTGCTGTCATGTTTTCCTGCCTGGGGTGGCAGGGCTCACTCTCACCATCCTGCCAGGAGCTGGGAACACAAGCTGTCTCCCACCTCATCACTACACCACCTCCCTCCTGCTGAACCTTGGATAGAGGCACTAATATCACACTGGATCCAAGCTTCTCCAGCTCCTGGGCACCTCAGCTCATGGTCCCAGCCTAAAAGCTCAGGTTGAGGTTTGCCTTGGTGGTTGAGCGCCCACTTGTTTGAGAGATGCTTTGGCAACAAGACAAATTTGCTGTATTCACCATGATAAACCCAGAGGAATTTTTAAGAAGCTGAGCTGTTTTCAATCCAGCTCACATACGGCAATGGACAACTTCAACCCATGTACTTTCTGATTCTGATAGAAATTCTCCCCCCTGCTATTTAGAAGCAGACACAGGCACAACGAGGTCAATACTACTGGGGGTCTGGCTTTAGATTTTTGGTATCAGAAACATGAATGGACAGGGAAACAAAGACTATAGGAGATGTATGGTAGAGATATATCAGAGGTATTCAAGACAAAAGGTTGGGCAGATATCCAGGGGAACAGTCTGGGACGTTGGCCCTTGCCCTGGTCTCTCAGTGATCCCTGGAAAGATGAAGGAGTACAGCAAACACAAGAAGAGTTTTTCCTAGAGCAATACAACTCAGTTATTACTGGAGTGTGTCTGCATCCCAAGAAAATGTACAGAGATTCAAGCTACCCAAAAAGAAGGGAAATCTGTAGATCTGATGGCTCTTTCACAGCCCTACTGGGTATTCCTGATACCCTACTGCAATGTGCCATGCAGATGTGTCTCCCTCACCTGCAGTGGGACCAAAATTTGCAGCAGCAAGGAGGAGTCTGCAGTCCTCAGTTATGGGGGATGATAGGAAGCACAGAGCTGTGGAATACTGAAATAGCAAAGCGTGTTTGGGAGCCTCTCTCTTATGCGGCATCCATTCCTATCCCCACAGCAGCCAAAAGCAAGTGCAATAGCAGAATCTCACCAGTCTTATTCATTCACAGGGAGCAGAAACAAAATTTAAGCTTCAAACTCATGATTAAAATAGGGTTTTAGAGTGGCAAGTAGACATGAGCACTTGTGCCCAGAAAACAGTAGGCTGTTTGAATACCAGTCACTGTGGGAGATCCAATATGCCACTGAAAGAGCTGTTCATGAATGTCAAAAATAATGCCAGCACTGAAACAGTCCAATCTGCAATAATATTTTCTATTAGATATTTCACAGCAACAGCCAGAATTTTAATAAAACATATGGCAATTTTTAGTTAATAATGGAAAAGGCATTTCCTAAAGTTGGGATACACCATACCTGGTGACTGGCAAACAGTTCACAGGAGGCAGTTTACTTCATGGGCAGACAAAATTGCATCTCTCCAGAGTGGGAGCTCCCCCTTCTGCAGCCTGGCAGGTGCCACCAGCAAGGACAGGTGAGACATCAGCCAGGGATGTACCCTTTGTAGTGCTCAGACCAAGCCCCAGTGGCAGTGACTGCAAACCACACCGTGGGCTCCATCCATCCCTGGGGACTGTTTGTGTCCCAAGACCAGGACCTGCCTTTTGTGTGTGCAGGAGCACAGATTTTTCCTTCCTGGGCACAGGGAACATCTCAGCAACAATCTCACTCACTTTTCAAACAAAACATGGGGATCTTCACTAGCAACAGTAGCTTCAGCTTAACACAACATTTGATGGTAATTGTAGGAGTAAATGTTTGGAGGTTAAGGTGCATTTCCTAAATGTCCGATATTTATAGCTATGGAAAAAAATTCACGAGTTTTCATCTTCACCTTAAATGATTCACGGTTATAATTGGAGAACAGCTTCCACATGAAAAATTAGGCCATAATGACCCATATAAACAAATTCAGTAAGCCACAGCAAGCTGCTTGAATCTATTTAAAATACTACTGTGGAAGCACAGCAAAAAATACTGACTATTTAGTTAATTTAAGGTCCATTTCCTATCTACCTGTATTTATATAGATATATATGTAAAAATATTCTGGTGAAATAAGCATGTGCTTTTATTTGCTGGTATAGAGATGGCATGGGTTGCTACTGTGGTCCCTCCATGAAAAAATCCATTGTTTTTAGTATGAATTAAGTGAATACTGAAGTGTCTCTGCTACTCTCAGAGGAAAATTCTCTTCTACCTATCTTACAAATAAAAGTAAGGTCTGGTATTCAACTTAGCAGAAAAATACAGCCCAAAAATAAAAAAGCAGCTCTCTAACATGTTATTTATACACTTTATATACTGACTACAAGAAGAACTGAAATTATTTTCACTAGCAACATGTATGTAATTTAATATCACCAGTGAAAACTAGGAGCTGAACTGGCGAGGATAAACTGCAAGCACTTGTAATTTTTCCAGTTTTGAACAAAAAATGGGAGCTAAGCAGAACTCTCTCGTCATCTCTGCAGTGATTACAGCAGTATTTTCTGGAGGAAAGGATAGAAAACCAAAACTGTGCATTGGGAAAAAAATGAACAGAGAGAAAACAAACACTCCCCCACTATCCTACTATCAAACTTGTCTTGAATGGATCCATTGCTCAAGCCAGTCATGATGCAAACAGCCATGTGCATAGCACATCTGTCAAGGGTTACAGGATACAGTTCACACCTCTTCCCCTTCTCTTACTCTGCATAATGCTGTTCCTGGGATCTCTCTTCCCATCAGCTCCTTCTCTGCTCTGAACAAGGTCATAATGCACTGACCTTTTATCCTGCAAAACCAAAAACATCCTCCAGTTTGCTGCTGTATTTTCTTCCTTGAAATCTCCAGACTACATGAAAGTATTGAGAGTGTGTGACTCCTGATGACCTTTAGAGAAACTTCCCCCACATTGCTGCCTCTTGCACTGAAACCAGAGTCGCTCCTCCCACCTGATTGATGTTTCCCACTGCAAGCACAGCAGATGCATCCCAGACTGCTGAAGAAAGGACAAGCCTGAAGAGCACAATAAACTTTCAAGATATGGTATACACGGGCTCACAAGGGCTCTTCTCTCTGTGCCTGGCAGGCAGGGTACAGAGCATGCCAGCATCCTCATGTCCTTTTGGAAAGTAAAGGAAACAGTACTCAAGCTTTGCTTTCTCTGCATCTCCTATTCTGAATTTACACCTCAGTGAGAAGGAAACTAATGGATTTGTGAAGGGGTCCCCTGTTACCATTTCTCCTACTGGTCATGCAGCAGCACGGTTTGGATTGAGGGTCATCAGTTGTGCATGGAATCAGACACAAATGCAGGATGCCAGAGAAGAGAGATGAGAGACCTGCAGCATATGCCAAGAGATGCTGGAGAAAAGGAACGAGGTGATGGTAAATCACTGACTAACTCAGAACACAGTTCATCTGCTTCCTGTGCCAGCACAGCCGCTCCCTCTTTTCCCAGGCAGAGGGAAGGGCAATGCTGGCTGCTTCAGCTGTTCCTCATGGGGCCCTTTAAGGCTGAGTTAATTCCCACTAGTTCATCATACAGCCCTCACCTTTCCTAAAGAGTCATGGGATCCAGTTTACCAGCAATACATCTGCATAAAACAAAGATCAGCACTGCTTGTGGTAATAACTACTCTTGCAATCACTCCATAGCACCAAATGCTGGGTAAGTGAAAGGATAATTCCATAAAAGCCTGCAAGTCAAATACGTATTTTCTCATTAGCATTTAGCCATTAGTCTCAGATCTTAATAACTCAAGAAGCCAATGCAGATGGACCAGAGTGGCATTAGTGCAGTGACCCGGTGCTGGCCAGGTCTCATTGCCCAAGTGTCTCAGTACATCTTGGAGAGATCCCTGAGACAGCCCATTTGGAAAGGTGAGCTGTGCCCCCCTGATCCTGGAACAGGCCACTTCTTAGACAGCACCTTTGCCATGTCAACTGAGAAATGTGGCTACTCAACCTAATGCTCTGAGTGGCATAAACACACCGGGTCAAGTGATAAGCCAGATATATCAGTCCTGGCTCATCTCCATTAAAAAAAAAAAAAATAAAAGCCTGTTCATGACTTTACATTCATAAATACTCTCACAATGTCAAGGGATGGGGGGTTTTCATCAATTCATTAGATCTGCTCCCATGAATTATTTATATTCAGTGCTAAAAATGGTTCCGAAACATTACAAGAATTCAATATCAGTTTTCACAGTGGGATTTCATCATTTTAGCACTGTAGCATAATAGCCTAATGCAATACTAATACTAATACGATATGGTGCTAATAGGGTACAATGAGAGTTCTCTCTAATATGCAAACATTTCCATGTTGCATTATTATTTCTTTTAAGTTAATATGATATGGTGATAATATGATGAAATGAATTAGTTTCATATCATTGTTTGCATGAGTTGCGCATATTAAAAGAATATTTCCCCCCCTCCCTTTGAATTCACTTGGAATGAGCTTGAAAATTTACCCTGTAGTTATTCTTATGCTAATGAGGCTGTTTAGTAGGAAACACTCCTGCTGCTGCTTAGCCAGCTGAAGAAAGAATAGGCGCATGTCACCTCTTGCTGGAATAAGAATTTTCCTGGCCTGTTTTGAAAGCCTCTGCCCTAAATATGTTTGCTTTAACATTTCCCACTACCTCGTAGGTTCATTGCATATTTATGCTAAATTCTCTGGTCAATATTTATCAGGAGCACTTCTACATAAGTGGAAAGGCTCCCAGCTCAGCTGCCTTGGGGGGCGAGGCACAAGGAATGACACGCCAGCATCTGGGGAGGTGACCACAGAGACAGAGCCATCATGTCTGCCCTTCCAAGAGATGAGCTCTGTTCTCTGGCACATCACACAGATGTAAGGACCCCTTTGTTTCCCAGCTCTGGTAGCAGACTCGTGGAAAGCATCCTACAGATGTTTTGGCATTCTGTGTTGGACACAACCTACAGGGCTTGGAGCAGCCAAGAAGAGCAGTCCTGATCATTTGCCTTTTGTGTTGCCACGTATAAATGTGCAAACTGGAATGGCTGTAATAGGACTTTATTTTGCCCTGTTCAGAGGGACTCACTGGAATAACTGTGCTCATTAATAAATAGGCACTGAAATTTTGAGGACTTCGATTTGGGGATGTTGTGGGGCTCCAATATGGGATGATATGGGAGGACATTCCTAAGTAATTCAACTAATATTAGCCTCTGGTTATTTTCTTCCAGACCTCCCTATGGAGAGGACATCCCACAAGGTGGCTGAGAGCAACATCCTAATATGCCCACACCCCAGCTTTAACTTCATATAGATCCATTGTCTTCAAATCCCAGCATATCCAGCTTGACTGAATCTGAATTCAGAGTCAATGACCATTAATTCACAAGAAGTTATGCAAGAAAATTTTACATGTGAGATTAACAGCACATGTAAAACACAGAAAAATTCCCCAAATGTTACAGAGGTTTAAAATGTCATAAATAAAAGAGTCCAAAGTTTTTTTTTAATTATCAGATTTTCGAAGCTATTTTACATAATTCCCTGTATAATCCAATCTTAAACTCAGAAGACACTCATGCAGATGACATTTCCTCTCTGTTTTGAATAGGGATTATTTTTTAAGAGGATACAGAACCTGGAAGTATTTCAATAGGTCTGATATTTAAAGCATATTTAATGGCATTTATGTTTTAATCTTCTTACCTACTAAACTTTAAAGAGAGCTGCAAGGAATTCAACAGTGAAAAAAGTAATTAGACATTAGTAATATAAAATGCATAGGCAATAGGTCAGTTAATTCACAAACAGGATATAAACAGGAACGGGTGTCAGGGCAACACTGCACACCATGCTTTCCATCCTCCAGGAGTCACACTGCTCACATCCTCACAACATCCTAAAAGTGTTCATCTGCTTATGGACCCTGTTGGCAACAGGGTGATCTGAAAGCAGTGACCCAAATTCACCAGGTTCCTTATAGATGAGCAGATCAGAGGAATCTTTGCCAGGAGGAGAGGACAGGGGCAGATGAATAATTCTCGTAACTCATTCTGTGTTTTCTAGCCTGAACACCATCCGAGACCTCTCGCGGCATGACTACTCGCATTAAAAAAATCTCACAGAAAATTATACCTTGTTGGTTTTCTAAACTTTGGAATTTTAGAAACAAAGTCTTTTCTTGATCATACACATTCAGCCCTGCTGCCTTAGGGCTGTTGCAAGTTGGGTGGCTATGAGTTACACCTTGTGCTGGTGCTTGTCTCCCTAAATTTTACACATACTCATTTGCTGTTTCAGTCCTGAAAGAGCCTGCAGACAACTGCCTGCTTGTTTTTCTTCTCACACTCTGCCTAACCCCAGGAGCAAGGAGCTACTTCGTTAGGAGTAAAGGTATTAATTAGCAGTGAACCTGTTTAACCCACATGCTCTTTCATGCAGCTTCATAATGAATTCCAAACAACCCTGAGTTGTAACATGACTATTTTTTTCTTATATTAGCTCAGGTACTCATTCTCTTGAAATCAGAGGTAGTGGTCTAGCAAACACCTCTTTCCAAGGGGCCTATAGATTGGAGGCTGCTGAAGCTTCCCCACAGCAGGATGGGTGATTCCCACAGCAGAATGGCTATGTATGGCACCTCTGCAGCTTTCTTCCAGCTTTCTGACATTGTGCCCTAAGCCAGCTCCAAAAGGGAGGACAAAGAATCACTTACATTAGTGAGGTCTCCTTACATTCAGAAGTTTCTAGAGCCACCAGCCAAGGCGTGCTCCATGCTGTCCCTCCATGCAGAGCGCTGCGCCTGCTGGTGCCAGGCTGGGCACACCTCCTGGACAGCCTCATCCCTGCACTCCAGCCACAGGGTCACTCAGTGGCCTTGCTGGTTAGGAGACCCAGGAAGATCTTTGTGGAGTTGCAGCTTTTTAGTCTCTGGAGTATCATCAATAGCTGATTCCAGTTATTCATTTCACTGAGCAGGACCCAGCACGGTCGTAGTGGCCATCAGCTTTAATCTCTCTCTCTGGTTATGAACCAGGATTCACCTGTGGTTGTCTGAGGAGTCACCCAGGCTGGCCATCATAAAACACACATTACAGAAGACACATTTCAAAGATTTGGATGCATACTTATTTCTACATTAAAAGAACTGGTTTTGCAAAACCTCCTTGTGTGGCCCAGACAAATTGATGTGATTACCTTTAGCTATCCATGGGAACAAACAGGTTGTATGCAACTTAAGCACAATAAACCTGGCCATTATTCTATTCTGAAAAATCAAACATTTTTTGGTGTTACCATTACTATTGCTCTGTTACCTGTAGGAAACAATTCCAACTATCAGGAAATAATTATGAACAAAGTCCAGTTAATTATACAAGACATCTAAGCTGCCCTAATTAAGGATTGGTTCAATACTATTCACTTGGTAATTTTTTTTTTTAATTGTGAATAGATTTAGTAGAAGCTTGGCTGATAAACAAATAATGAGATTGGTGGTCCAGAAGGAATTTGATTAATAAAATTATTCACCAATTATTTATTTCCTCTGGTTTATATCGTTCTTAGAACAGGAATAGAAGGAGAAGTATTGCACTCATTGGTTTCAATGCCTATGTTCCTTCCTGTCAGAACAGGATTAAAGCTTTATTCATGCAACCATGATAAAATGGGGTAACAATTCAAAGCCACACTAAGTCCCTGATGCAGTCACATTCAGGTAGATTCCTGGATCCATAGAAACCTTTTGGAATTTGCTGCAAGTACTCACCTTGCATAAATACAATGTTTATGGTATTTGTGCTCAACCATGAGAAAACGGTCAGGGCTGGTAAAAACAAAAATGACAAGCTATAGATCTGGTTCTGCAGTTGATATCTCCCCACCATCTCCTCAGGAGAATTTACATAACTCCTGTTGACCTCCAAGTGTAGTGTCCCAAGTCCAGAAGCAGGCCACAAACAGGTGATACTGAGCCCAGCTGCTGTGGCTGCAGAGATCAGACCCTGAAGGTGCCCAGAGCAAGGAGTGGGCTCATGGGTCAGGCAGGCAGGGCTGGAGGGGGCACGTGCAGGGCACTGGGGGAAGGAGAAAGAGCCTCTGAGTTGAATGTTTGTGGCTGAGTCCCAGTAAATCCTTGTGTGTTACCACCACACCAATGATGGATGACTGCAGTTTAAACAGGAAAACAACTTTTAAAACAACACGTTTTAAACTACAGTCTGCTAGCCTCATATTTTATTATGAAACTGAAGCAATTTACTTCCTTTTTAATGGATTACAGAAGGAGCTCAAGCATAATGCTTCTACCCTTGTATGATCAATACCTAGAACACACTCATAAATTATTAATATTCTGCTCACAAAATTAACCATCTCTAAGATGCATAATTGCTCAATAGTCAAAAGAAAAAAAAAACCAAGGAAATAAAATGATTCTTTGCATTTTTAGAAGTTTCTAGTAGCTTACTATATAGCAGAAAAAACTGTTTATTATTCAATGTAGTATATTAATCCTATTTTTTTTCCTAGTTTTTCTTCCTGCTGTGGCATCATAAAGGGACTTGGCATATGATTGTTTAATCAGTCAAAATCCCATACCATGAGGACTGTCTCATTACATTCTTTCTGGGAATGAATCTGTTTTCCAGATGGGAAGGCTTTGGGTATGAGGAAGGGCCTGAGCTGCTTTAGGAGTTGACATAAGTCAATATTATTCAGAACTGGTCCATTGGTCCATTACATAATATCCCAATGCTATCACCACAGTGCTCCTGCTGACATCTCCTCACCAATGCTGTTGATAAGTATCCTAAAGAGAGCATGCATCTTCCTGTTCATTAATATCATGTGCTGTATTCACTTAGCTGCATTTCACTAGCTGAATTATAAAATTAGAAAATAATCTTCCAAAATGTATCTAATTTTTAGAATTCACGTCTCATTTTCTGAATGAAGAGAAAATACAGAAATCTCAAATCTCTGCCTAGGGATCACAAAATTTCAGTGCAATTCTGAATACAATTTTCTTTTTCCAAGTACTACTCTTTGTGTTCTAATAAGTCTGATTAAGAATATGTTAGCTAAAATGGACAGTTAGTATAAAACTCTAAAGACTAAAAATGTCTTTAAAAGTTTCAACTAAGGGAGGACAAATGTGCTACCACAGAGAAATCAGTGGCTCAAAGCGCTGCTTTGTGTCTTGGAGGCTCGAGGAATACTGCAGGCAGTGGGAGGATTACAGGGCTCTCCAACTTGTAGCTCTCTGGGAGCTATACTCACACCCCATTGTCCTTGATTTAATGAAAGTGAATTAGTTTAATAAATGTATTTTAATCTAAAGAGCACGTGAACTATATGATCAAATATATTCAAGACAATATTTTTATATTTATGCTTAAGAAACATAAGATGGCCTAGCTCATTGTTGGTATAAAAAAAAACAAATAAAATTTCACTTGGTGTTTTACACATCTGCTCCATGGCTGATAGCAATGCCTGTGTTTGTAAGCTGTTTGCACTGCATGAGCAGCAACCTCATTTCCACCCTTCATCAAGATGTTCACACCTTTGCTGCAGCTATCCTCATTGTAAAGTTTAACGGAAATTTCTTAGGTACAAAGTACAAATAATCAGCTCTGGAAATAATCCCTCCCATCAAGTGCAAGCCTATGGCCATGGGAGAGATACCATTGCTGTGAAGTGAGCTCTCAGTCCATAGGTGTTCCAGCCCAATACACTGACTTTGGGGTGTGGGGGATTTGGTGGGTCTTGTTTGGATCTTGCTTGTTTTGTTTTGGTGGTGATATTTTCAATCAGAAGTACCAAAAAGCTTTGAAACTATGAAACCACAAAAGCACTTATGAGACCACAAAAGCACTTCCAGATTTTTCCATTACCAACTATAAGCCAGCCTTAAGGAGATTCTTTGTTTATCTTTCATAGATCCTTTGAGCTTACCCTTATTTGCTTAGTTTGTGCCAATGCTGGGAATTTTTTGAGCAACATCGTTTCAAAGGTTCTCTTGCTCTTTATAATCATTTCCTTAAGAAGCATGAATGTATATCTGAAAACAAACTCTGGATTTCAGCAACCTCTTGTGTAGCCTAGTAAAATAGCAGGAAGAATAACATAATTAGCCAGACTGACTTCTCCAACTCAAATATGTTACGCCCTTCATCATTACAAATTTCAATAGATATTGTGATGTTACAGTGTTTAAATGTATGCATTTCTCTTTTCAAAGTCTAGAGGCAGAATAAATAGCTGCCAACACAGCCAGAAAGTCCCAGAAGACTTACAAGCAAGAAATTCTTATCACTAGTGTGAATGCTAAGGAAGTAGTCATCTTTATACAATTAAAGTTCAAGGTTGCATCTATAATAGGCTTTCCAGCTGTATTTGAAAGTAATTTAAACTGTTACTCACCCATAACCTTGTTAGAGATTCATGGTATGTAAAGCAGAACAGACTGAAAGGGTTATAATACACTTACTAAAGGAAGAGAGGCTTGTAGCTAGAGAGAATGTTGTGCAGGGAAACTACAGGGGTTTGGAAAAGCTGCTCTTTGTGAGAGTACATTTCTCTTACAGCATCTGAGTTATTCTTAGGAGATAATTTTTTGGAGAGGTAGTCATGGTCATATACAGTTTTGTAAAGATACTTCTCTGCCATCCAGTCAAGAAATTAAGTAATTTAGATGTGGTTAGTGATGAAATGGGTCCTTCTGTTTCAATCCAGTTCTGGTAAGGCTATGGGAAAAGATTTTCCATCAGTAATTCCCATAGGTTAAGGAAAAAAAAGCCCCCCCAAAAAAGAAAGAAAGAAAAAAAAAAAAAAAAGGAAAAAAAACCCCTGTGATTACCAACTGCTGTTCTCCATAACAGCCTCTGGGGTCAGAAATGCAGCAAATTCTTCCAGGTATCTTCAGGAACTCCTGTGGAACAGTGATATGATTGGTGTTGTTTTCACTTTGATTACTGGATGTTTCTCACACTGTTCATCCAATACAAAGTGATGTGGGAGATCTAAGCTCTAAGCATCAAGCTCCTACTCCATTTCAGAAATTACAGAAAAGGAGATAGAAAACAGAAAAAGCAGAAAGAAAAAAGGGAAATGCCAGCAGGCCAGCCAAGTCATTTAGAGTGGCACAGAGAAAACAAGAAAGAGAAAGAGGGCATTGAATGGGTAATATTAAGTAATGGCATGGTGTCCAAATATTTGTAATGTTGGCTTCCATGCACATGGCCAAGTCATGTTTCCCATTACAGAATAATGGCAGGGCACAACCCCATGATTCAGCTGCAGCTCATTCTAGCTCTTTTCACCACTGAAATACTTCAGTGGCAGTTTTGCAAATTCCACTGTCCATGTTATCACACTTCCAGGAGAGCCTGAAATGGCATCCCTTGAAATTTACAAAATGTCATTTTAAAAGTACACCTCACCCTATGCTGCTCTTTTCATTTAGAGAATCTGAAAAGGGATGGAGATATTTAAATTCCTAAAGGGTTATTACAACATTTTCAAGAAAGTCAAGAATGTCAAAAACCCTGCTACACCTGTGTACCTTTTTCACTGTACCCATCACATGGCTTTTAAGCACTTCCAAAGCTCTTGAGTACTTTGTGACTGACCACAAGGCTCAGTAAGCCTCCTGTATACTTATCTTTTGAAAATAAGAGGTCAAACCTTTTGAGAGTTGATTCTTCCTAAAGAAGCTTCTGTCACACAAATCATAGACCTGGCATACCCTGTCAGATGCAGGTTCACCAATAGGTGAACACTAATGATGTGTGTACACCAGTGATACACAATGTTATTACCACAACTTGGTATTTGACTGCAGCCCCTATTGGCCTGTGAATTTCACCACAAACAACAGTTGTTTGGATTGTTTTTTGTTGGTTTTTTTTTTTAATTGATATGTATGAAGCTACAGGTTCCTGAATTCATAAATTGTAAACTGTATTAAATACACTGAAAATGGACTGATGATGACTGCTGCTCTTCTAGGCTAATTTCTCTTCTAAACCATGATATGAAAATTCTAGCTAATGGGCTCGTGACAAGACTAAACAGGGGTAATAGCAGACTTAATCAAGAAAACAAATGGGATTCATTAAAAGCTGGCACTCAGCAGATAATCTTTGGAGAGTTCTAACCTTAATCTACATGTCCCCATCAAAAATGAAGGGGGAAAAAAGCAATATTTAGCTGACTCTATCTTGGGCTGTTGAGCTAATTCAATGGAAATTCATAATGGAAAAATATTAGACACCGTTCTCTTTCCTACTCTTTTTGTACTCTATCACAGAACTCATACTAAAACATTAACATTAAGAATTTTCTTCATGCAGTTGAGAAGAAAATTAGGTATAGTTTTCACAACTACCTCTAACAGGTAATTTAAGATAATGTTTCAGTACTGGAACCATTTCTTGGCAAATACTTCTAAGAATATATATATCACATACACATACATATCTTCCCTATGTATGTAAGATATAGAAAGCCCATAAAGCCTTTATATTTATGAGTAAGTTGAGTACAAATATATCCACACACCTACCCTGCATTGTGCACTTTTATGAGTTGAAAGGCTAGAGATGGAAGCCAAATGTTACTCCAAGTTTCAGAAATACTCTGTCTACAATGAATGAAGCCAATTCCCTAAATATAACCACCTTCCAAATTCAGTTTTAATTCTGCAGTTCAGCCACTCATAAAAAGGAAGAAAATTTAAAAGTTGATTATTATTCCCCTCCAACAGCTACTATCTTGTTAAAACATGCAGAAAATTGCCACATAAACAGATAACTCCCCTAAATAAGTGTCTAAGTATTTCTTTAGCCAATATGATATTATCAAAAAAGAAGTAGTAAAATAACTCTTGAATTGCAAGGAATACATGTCCAGTTCAGCTGGGATCTACTTTGAACTTAGGAGCAAGAAAAATTAAATATGTTTCAGATTTACTTTTTATTCATTTCTCTTAGAAATGTAAATGCATAGAAACTACTGTCCCTGACATCTGTATAACCTACCCAAGATCTCTAGGGGCCAAATGAAGATCTCACTGTTGCATCAAAGACTTTTGATGGTTGGGGAATGTTTGGGTCAGGAATTGGTAAATATATCCAGTCTGTTTTGTAATTTCCCACTTTGCAAAGATACTTTTGCTTTTTGCTAGTAGCTCAAGTACCACTGTTAAAATCCAGGATTAGCTACCTTCTCCTTCCTGCTCTGACACACAGTTTATTTGCTCTCATTTGGTTCACTTACACTATGTTCTGCAAAAGCTTATTTACTCTCACTACCACCTCCTAATTACTTTAGGGAAGTCATATTGTTTTGTCATTGTGCTCTTCTAGCTCTGTTCTGAGCAGGAATTATTTTAAGTGTCCAAATTCTTTTCAGGTGCCTGCACCCCTTGCAGCATGTGGCCTTACACAGTGGCTAAATTTGCTAAGACAATTTGAGAATTATCAGTCTGCTAATTAATGTCCTATAATAATTCTGACCTTTAAAATTGTCTTCTAGCACTGCTGTTTTACAGGCCTGCTGTGCATATGTTTTTTTTTTTTTGTTTTGTTTTGTTTGTTTTTTTTTTTGTGAAATTTTTCCACCTACATCATCTGCTCTCAGAGAAGTCCCAGCTCACTCAAGCATTGCTGACATAGCTTGGAAATATCCCTGACAAAAATTTTGAGGTTTGGTTTGAGGATTGGGGTTTTTTCCTCTGTTTGCTTTGAAGGCTCGATTATCTTAGCTATTCTTGCAGAAAGCACTCAGAGGAGCTTTTGCATTGTGAGAGCGTGATGCACGCTGGCTCCTTGGCAAGCCACATCCACACAGAAGCCCTTCCCCTCCAAGCCAGGAGGTCCAAATACATGCAGATCAAGAGGAAAAAAAGAGAATGACCACCTGAAAGCTGTGGGTGAGCACAAAGAATCCATGCTTGAGTTAATTTGGTGCACAAGAACTGCTGCTAATACCCCCAGCTTTCAGGGATGGCCTTGATACACAGATTCAGGAGACATTTATGGGACATAGAGCGTGCTCCAGCTCTAAGAGACAACCCTTCTGCTTCTGTGATCATACATGCAACTCTTCTGTAGATTCTGCTGTTGACTATCTAGCCTTTCCTGATGAATATTAACAATATGGGGGTGGTTGCAAAAGGTTTATTACTTAAGAATATAATGAGAAACTTTCTTTGCAGTAGAGTCATTTGAGGGGATACAGATGTGCATGCCACAGATCATGCTCCTGTAATTACAAAGACATCTGATAACACAACCAGCCTTATTAGAAACCTTTTTATATTTTGGGGGTTTGTCCAGGAATGGGAAACAATGTGCCAAGTCAGAAACCACAGTAACAGCGCTCACTGTGACACCAGCAGAGGAAAGGCTGTGTTTACACCTTACTTTCCCTTCTCAACACTCACGCTGAAAAAGTGGGTCCAGAATAACAATCTTCCTTTCTTGGTAGGTTTGTAGGCAGCCTGGGGAAGCCCATGGACTCGAAGAGTGAAGGGCCTTACTGGGGCTGGGAAGAGCCTGTGCCTCGGAGCTGGGGGGTGGCAGCAGACATCAGTGCCACCGTGCCAGGGCTGTGCCCTGCGGCACACGCAGAGAGGACCCTGGCACAGGCCCTGTCCCAGCAGGGTGGCAGCACTGCTACCACCGACCAGGAAACTGCTAGCAGCCATCAGGTCCTTTTGTGCCCATTAAACAACATTTCTCTCTATAATCACCAGCTGTGTTGAGGTCTTTCCAAATAACAGAACAGCTGGAGCCAATGCTTTCACATATTTCAAAAAAAGGAACAGGGGAGACTGGCATAAGGGGCAACAATATCTCCAGGGGAAATGACTGTTTAAGAAAAAAAAATACAAAATATGTATCATCCCAGTGATGAAGTTTTGTATGCATTTATGTTGACAAGGTCATGAACTTGAAAAGAGATGCAAACTTTGTTACAAAAATAATAGCAGACATTTTTTTATAACCTCCAAAACCACAGTGAGGATTTTCTCATAGTCCTGCAAAGCCATCCTTTATGAACCCAACATCAGGGGTTTCCTGTTATGCAGTTACAAAAGCAGTGAGGATTTTCAAGGGTTTTGCTTGTCACACCACCAGGATTCAGTGTATTATCTGAAGCATGTTTTGCAGCTGTCAGATATCTGTATCTCTATGACATAGCACAAAACGGAGAAGGGCTGTCCATAAGAGAGAGCTACAACTGTATTCAGAATTGTAGCAGAGAAGGCACGTGAACAAAAAGAGAAATATTCCAAAACATGTCACTGGAAAAGACAGCAAAGGATATTGACCTTTCTGTAGTTTCACTAAGGATGTCAACATGTTATCAAAGCTTAAGGAACAGAAACAGTCTCTTCATACTCCCAAGGTATTTCTATGCTTTTATTACCCATTGTGAATACACTTATCTAATACCACAATGAATGGGAACATGCATACATGTGTCACACATCAAACTTTACCTGGTCAGGTTTTCTGGGGGGTTGTAAAGTCTTGCTTCAAAATTCTTTGGTATAGGTGCAAAATGCCTCTACCAGGTAGAGTCAATAAGCCTCATTATCAAGATATTGTGTAGGCAAAAAAACAAAAAAACAAAAAACCACAAAACAAAACAAAAAAAACCAACAAAAAAAACCCACCTTGTCACAGAAACATCAAGATAGGAAAGATGGTACTGACAGAGAGACACTGCATTGGCAAAACTCCCTTGGGCTGATTCCAGAAGATACACAAGAGCTATTTTACCCAGTTCCATCAATACACAGCACAGCATACTCAAGAGGAAAGAGCAGAGAACTCTGACTGTAACACTCACCCACTGAATGCAATCAGACCTCTTATATTCAGGCACTTGTTCTGTTCTGGCTACAGGAGACAAAGTAAACAAGTATGTGAAACCCAAATAACACAAAAGATAAAACCAATATGAGAAATACCAGGAAGAGAGAAGACAAAAATGTTGAAATTCTGACCTTGACCAGTGTGCCTTCTGCCATGGGCTGCATTTACCAATGAAAAATCTCTGCAGTCACAAATCCCAGACCCTCATCAGACTCTCAGATTCTCTGGCTTCCAGGACATTGCTGTTTTAATCGCTTTGCACTGTAAAGCTGCATGGCCCGCTGTGAGCCCTTGCTAGCACTCACAACAAGGTGCCAGAATGATCAGCCTTGTGAAGGGACTCTACAATTGCACAAAGCCACTGGGTAGGAAAGACAAAGAGCACACTCAGCTTTCAGGAGTTCCTCATCCAAGATGCAAGGGCGACACAGGTCAAAAAGAGCACTGCAAAGTACAGAATGTGTCAAGCTTTGGACTGCTGGCTTCATGGAAGTAAGATGAAGAAGATTTTCTATACCCCAGCCAAAACCAGCACACAAGGCCAAAGACTGCAGCCAGGCTTGATCATAATTGCGGCTGCTAGTTCTCCATCCTACAAACAGACCTCAGATGGTTAGTAACACATTATTAATAACAAGCACCTAGACTGTTCTGGAGAATGAATGCTGATCTCAGAAGCACAATGACTTTCCTCCTTGCTGATTCGAAGAAATTTGGGGTATAACATAAAACTGAACCTGCAAAGACTTTTCTGTGAGCAGCTTTGACGTCCTGCATAGGTCTACCACCTACATTAACAGGACATTCACAAATACTAGTACCTATCAAACAAAAAGAACCCCACCCAAAATATCTAAATGTACCAAGAAGAAAAATGAATACCAACAAAAAAAATATCACTATTCGAATCCGAATCTTTCTATTTGTCTGCAGTGTCTTGGTTTTGGGGGCAGGATCAGAAAATCTACTGCACACCATCAAGACAGAAGTTGGTGCATTAAATACATTGTGGTTTGGGGGGGGGTAACAAAGTGCAGAGTTAACCACATTTTTTCCAGACCAGGAGAATAGCAGAGTGCTGCAAGCCTAGGAAAAGGGGACTGAAGACAGCAAGTTGATATGCTGAAGCCAGGGGTAATCTACCTGTGTTCCTGTGCCCCTGTGGCAGCAGGGTCCCTGGCTGCTGCTCCCCTCCACACAGGCAGGAGGTGCCTCATTGTTCAGTTGTCCTTCAGGTGACAGTGGCAGGTGTTGTGGTCTGCTGTTCTCTTGCAAAACTTTAGTAAATTATTAATTTTTTCTGCCTTCAGTTTTCTACCTTCGGACACCCTGATAGCTTCAATAAGTACGTGCCAAGGCTCTCGTGAGAGCAGAGTGAGGCTGGAGGGAAGCAGGTTCCTGCCTGTCTGACAGCTTTGCAAATGTTCCCCTGTTTTTCCTGCCTTGTAGTAAGGGTGGGAGATGAAGAAGGAGAAAGAGATGAAGTTGTCCTTTGACATTTTACATCCATGCCTTACTGAGATAACCTTTACTGATAATTTTTCCCAGCAGGTGTTAGATATTTCTTGTGAGCATTTAACAGTGAAATATCATTCAGTAATGAATGGCAACAGAAGTTTGTTACAAAATTTTTGGAGGAGTGGAACCAAGAGAAATTAACCTTTGGATTTTAAATACAAAGACAACAAGTTCTCGTTGTACTAATCCTATTACTGTGGATATCCTTTCTAGCTTACTTGAAAGCAGATTCACTTGGGCTGAACTCACTGTAATGCATTCAAGATGCCCTTTCTCCAACTTTTAGAGAGAAGCAACTGCAAGCAATTATTATTAAAAATATTTCAAGGGTACTGAAACCATTCCTTCTTGTTTCAAAAGATTTTTTTTCCAGAAAGATTAAATGATTTCTTCTCATTTTTTAAAAAAATCAATTCAAATAATAGAGCTAATTCTATAATTTCATAAATTCTAGCATTATGAAGAACAAATACAACTTCTATATTTTAAAGCTTTACTTGTTGATCTCAGAACACTACCAACTCAAAAAGTGTGTGTGTGGGAGGGTGTTGTTTTGGAGTTTTTTTCAAAAAAGAAGTTGTCACTGAAGAGGCAAATTTGCACACACACGGAGCTGCTGAATCCCTCCAGGGCAGAGTGGTGGCCCACGCCCGCCCTCAGCATGTCACCCTGTGAGCAGAGCAGCTCTCACAGCCATTACCAGCAGTTTGGATGAGAAGCCCAGGCTCTAACAGCTGCAGAGTTTCTAATTTCCTGGGGGGAAAGGCCCAGCCTTGCTCCACACCTGCCCTTCATGCTCACTCCTCACTGCGCAGCTTTTTTTCCTTTCCCTCCTTCTTTGGTTGCCCTGGTGCTTTCTCACGGCCCCTTTCCCATCCATCCTCTGGCAGTGTGGCCAGTCCAGGTGCTGCCTTGACACGCTCCCCTCTCCTGCTGCCCCTCTGAGCAGGAGCTGTGCTGAGCAGGAGCCCTGCCACGGCCAGTGACAGTCTGACACATTATCAGCTCTCACCGGTGCGTTCCCGCTCTGCTGCCAGGGATGTCTGTCAGCACCCTCTAAGGCTGTAGAGCTCCTGAGTTGCTGCTGTACAGTGTTTTGTTTTATAATGGCTCCATTTCACACTCCAATGCAGCTGACTTACCCTACTGTATTTCACTCTTCTTAATTAGATTTTGCTCGTTATTCCTGAGCCCCTCCAAAGCCGAAGCAGCAGAGGACCATGGCTGCTCTCTATGCTAAAGCAGCCTTAAGGGCTGAATCCTGGGCTGCACCCACACAGGCTGGAAGAAAGAAATGTTTTACACCAACAAGAAGGTGTGCAGCCAAGGAGCCCAGTGAAACAACAGCCAGGGGCACTGGGAGAGGCAAGCGCTTGCTCAGCTGCTTCACCCGAGTGTCCCTTGGTCTCCATGCTCATCCCACACCTCCTTGGCCAGGTACCCCACCCCTGCCCCTGGTCTGAGCACACCTCCTCCCATCTTCTCTTCCCCCTTCCTCCTCTCCACTCACTCTGAATATAGGGGAGTATTTTTTAGAGAAGTGAATTATCTGATAGTTATCTCTGACTCCAAGGGCTCTCGGTGCAATATACAGCTCCCGAAGCCCCTGGACTTGTAGGAATTTATAGCAGTAGATTGACAGAAAGTTTTTTCTGCAGGTTGTTTATATTATTGTAAGCTGCTTAGGAGGAAAGCTTTAACAGAACACTAGATAAAAAGAAAATGGGTTTTAAAACCTCCAGTCACTCTTCTTTCTTAACTTGTTCTTGAACAAATAAATGTGAGCCCTGGGAAAATACCTGAAGGCACTTTCACAAGCAACTAGCACAGAACACAGCAGAATGCAATGGGCAGAATATCTACTGCTCAGAGTTTGGCAACAAAAAACCCCACTGAAAACCCTGGGGAAGAGCAGGACCTGGGCAGTGAGGTCACACTATGAATGCAGGCACTCGGGTATGTGAATAAATAAATAAACGGTTCTTGCTTTTTCTACCAGTAGGATCCCATATCCTGCAGTATCACATATCTTAACAGCTATTGATTTTTTTTTCTATATTCTGCCCACAGCTAGAGCAAAATTTCATTCAAATGAAAAACTCATGAACATGCTGGCAGTTATTCTGGGTGAAGGAAAGACAAAGGGTTGGGAAACAGAATATTAAACAGAATATTCCTTTTAACATTACACAGAGGTTCCATTCAGCAAAGAAGGACCTTCAACAAACCCAACAAAAATTATTTCAGACCAAGGACAGAAATAGAAGAGTTGCCTCTCATCTGCAGCAATACTGAACTGACACTTTTTGGGAGAAAATTGTATGTCTTTCAGTCACTTAATACATCCTTATCTGCCCCAAGGGCTTGCCCTGTTGAAAGAAGGGCAGCACAAAAAGTAACATAAAATCTCCCAGGTGGTGCCATATGGCAGCCTGCGCTGATGCCTTTCCCCATCATCCCGTGCAGAGGAGGCGTTCAGAACCCAGGGAAATAGTCTCTCTGACCACCAGTCCAGGAAGTCCAGCGGGGACTGGTGGGGAAGTCCAGGGGGGTTGCTGTCAGGAAAAAAGCAGGATCATTGCTTGGGATTCATGGCAGTCCAAGGGAGCTGAAACCTTCATGTGAAGAGAAATGAGAATCAAGTAGTGACTCAGCCTGTCCCATTGGAGCAAAGAATAAAGCAGTCTTAATAATCAGTCTCAAACCTGTGGTTCTCTAGTGCTGAACACAGGAGAAAAGCGATTTTCTCTGTCAGCACTGCTGGTTAATAGGGGCAGACCAAACAGGTTTACTTTTAAGTGCCTGTCTTCAGTCTGGAGGACAAAGGTTTTCTCCAGGCAGGGAGAAGTTATCAGTTGGCCTAAGTGAAGTCTCAGCAGGAAGTTTCCATGCAAAATACAGAATTGAAATAATTTATTTGCATTTGTTATATTTAAACAGGATACTAAGAGAGAGAAAGAAAGAGAAACCTGGGAACAGCAGGCAGCTTCCTTGGAACAGGAACTACAAACAGAACAGTGAAAGGGCAGCTGTGTTTTCCTGTGCAAAACACAGTATAAAGCCTGGTAATTCTCATTGGTAAAAATAACTCAGAGCAGATTCACAACTCATAGCAAACTGAGCAGCAATTCAGAGTTTACTCAATAAAAGAGTACATTTCTCTAGTATATTCACTAATATTTTAGCATATTAGTTACTGTGTAATAAGAGCACAAAATGTACGATGGAGATGGAGATGCAGGGAGCCAAAGAGGGACTTGGGCTGGAAGGGAAAGCCAATGCAAACTCAAGAGAAAACAAAGCTTTTTGTCCCACTTTGCTGCCGTGCTCAGCTGGAGAATTGGAAGTTTACTATCTGTGATGTTAAAGCATGTTTTTTAGGTAGAGGCAGAAGTGGGCTAGGGAGCCACAGGAAAAGGGAAGGGATCCTGTGTTGCTGGAGCTCAAGTCTATAGATGTAGCCCAAAAATATTTGAGGTGGGGACTATAGTTCCGTGGTGACGTAGTTAGCAGGGATATTTGAACAGAAGGGTAAAATGCAAAGGTTTTGATCTCTGCAGAAGAGGTAATTAACCCTCAAAGGCCCATTAATCCTTATCATACCCATCCGCTTCAGCTCCATCTATGAGTCTTGCTGTCAGTGCATGGTTTCCCTTCCTTCAAAGCAACAGCACAAAAAGTGAATCACTGCTTCTGGGCAGGTGGGAGGTGAGTTGGTTGTGTCCTGGGATGAGTATCTTCTCAGGAACCCTGCAGCCTCCAGGATCAAACAGGAGGCATCAGTGTCTGTTTTCCCTGGCTTTGCCCTTTGTGCTGTGTGGGAGAACAAACTTTTGATGCTTGTATGGGTACAGATGGCTCCATGCTTTCTTCAGCAGTAGCCCTAAAGAAGTACCTGAAAATAGACTGACCTTTTGATTATACACAGCCAACTTGCCTGCTCTTTTAGCTGCTCCTGTTGAGTTTTCCCAAGCAATCTCTAGACATAAAATAGGAGTGATTTTAAAAGAAAATGGGTTCATCAGGTCAGTGGTAGTGTAATTCTGGAAAGGGTATGAAAGTGAGGAAGTAATGATAATGCAGGAATTGCAGGACTGATATAATTTGCCACAGCTGCACTGAGGCAAGGAATTGTAAATAAAACTTCCTGTCTGGCTGGAACATAATGAGTTCCCTACCTTTTAACAGTGCCTGCAAAATATATTAAAAGAAAACACATACTGCCTACCTTCACTTGCAGATAGTATCAATACATTAAGGTAAAAGGAACAGTGACAGAGAATACTGCTTCTGCACAACAATACTTGCATTAACTCCAAAGTCCTGGCTACTGCCCAGAGATGAAGAAAGTTGGGGGAATGATACTGGCATGGAAATAAAGTGATCTGAAATTCCCATTGGCAGTAAAATACGGAGAGTAAGGGCCAGTGGAGGCTTGTCCCTAACCTTCATGTGGCCTTTCTTGTGCTGGAAAGAACAGCGATTCCTCCCTGTGATTTTAGGAAGGTAGAGGATATTTGAAGGCAATGACTGTTTCTGTGAGAGAGGTATTATTAGTGGTGGTTAACTGCAGCCACTGCTTTTACAACTTCTTAGTGCTTCAGTACAGACTCTGTCCTTGCTGCTCTGAAGTTTCAGACTGGACTTGCAAGTGCAGCAAGACCAAGAATAGAAAGGGAACAGTAGAACAAAAAGAGTGATGTGAGTAGGACTCCCAATAAAATGTCCATAGCCAAAAGGGGTGGAGCTGGACAAGCTCACTAAAGGGCACACAACAGCTGAGTTTCTGAAATGCACAGTCATTAGACAATACTTACAAAACCGTGTGAAGATATCCTTTTACCTAGCTGGTGATTCAGATGTCCCACCAAGTTCCTGTGAACAGAGATATGGCTAAAAGCAAACAAGGAAGGAAAAAAAGAAGGAGGAAAGAAAAGACTGATTTTTACCTACACACAACAGGACTCTGCATAGTTACTTCTCATTCCCTTAAACTTCACCGCAGGCAGGGACCCTATGTCAACTGACTGATCAAGGCCTCTGTGAACTATATATTTTCATTTCTTATCTAGAGAACAAAATGGAAACTATGGTAACAGAGACAGACCTGATAAAGTCCATCAAAGCCTGAGAAGGAAACTCGGTCTACCTCTGCCTAGAGCCTGTGACCTCTCTGCTAAGGCTCCCAACCAGAGGGAGTCACTCCTTGTGACAGTCTGATGGGGATATAAATAACTCTCACATAGACATAACCCACTGCACAACTGCCACTGATTTTCACCCGTGCTGTGCTTGGTCTCCTGGTTGGAAGGCATATGCATCCCTCATTTCAGAGTATAGCTCTTAAAAGGATACATCCAGAAATCAAATAATCAAAAGCACAGGAATTTGGATTGGTAATTTTAGCTCAACCTGCTACATTTATCTTAATCCATATTTATATAAAACACATCTGGAAATTGCACCACGGTTGTAATTTATAACTTCATGTAAAACACATTTAAAATATGAAGAACATGTCTGAATATACTGCTTTTATAGACAAACATAATTTCAGATTTTGCAGATTTTCTATCTTCTGAAGAAACACATAGAAATTTAAAATGTAGAATAGGAAACTTTTTTTTCTAGGAAGTATATTATAATGCATTCAAAGGCAATTTACTGTGACATGACTTAAAAAGCGAAGCTCATTTTTACAGTGTGGGGGGTGGTTTGCAGCATGGTAGAATTCCTCTATGTCTGACAACACAAAAAAATAGTGTGTGAAATATCATGGGGGTTTAAAGTGACCAAAAGCAGAGGCTAGTTTATAATTATCATTTCTGTAGAACACAAGTTCTTTTTGGGGAGGCCTGGAGCAGAGTGTCTTGAGCCCCAGAAGAGAAAATAGTTCATTTATGTCAATGAGAAAAAGATGCATTTTGGCTTGCTTTGTTTTCCCACAGCTAGTAACAAACTGCATCCTGAGCTTAAAAGCAGAAAACCTGGTGAGGACAGCTGTAATTCTGCCATTTGTCTTTCCAGTCTGATTTTTAACTCAGCCTTCAAGAGTTGCAAGGAAGTCTTACTGTTAAAAAAAAAAAAAACCACCAAAAATACCCCAGAAAAACAAACCAAAACAAAAGAAATAGCACACAGCATGGCAGAGCACTGGAGAAAGTAGAGTCTGCCCTTTTTTCTAGAGGCAAGGACTGGGCTGTTGCCCAGGCTGCCTCTGGATTCATCTGGATCCTGGCTCCTGGGGGAATCATGAGGGAGCAAGGCTGGGAAAAAGCCTGTGCCCCCAAGGTTGCAAAAGGCTTCTTAATGTACAGTTTGCCCAGTAACAGGGGCTGTAGGACAGAGCCAAGCTGTAAGCACTCATGTTTACACTTTACAGGTTTTTTAAAAACAAAAGGAGGGTTGGTCATAGTGGACAGACTGAACTGCAGGGTATTGGCACATCCTGTTGTTACTAACCCATTAAATGGATGTAAAAGCACTAAAAGGAATGGAAACCCAGGTGAAGTAAGACACAGAAACTTGTCTATATTATACCATTGCCACTAGATTTGGGAACCTCTAGTGCTCTTACATTCCCATTCACACTATCAGTCTTCTTCAGCACTTTGTTTAAGGTGCATCCCATAATACCTTCTGCCTCATAGTGATTTAGGAGCATTTGCACTGGAAAAAAAAGGAAAGAAGGTAGTGCTTGAATTGTCTACATATTAATGCTTAAAAACGTACTCCCTTTTGGTATCAGTTTGGCATATGTGATGAATGTAACAAAGACTGAGATATAACTTTCAACACAAAACTAGCATCATCTCTTGGAAGATATACATAAGTGACAGACTCTGAAATGGAAGAAGAAAAGGAACATCAGAATTATTTAAGAGTAGCAAACAAAATCATTAATAGTGGTTTTGTCATGCATTTGCTGTATAGCCACAGCTCTGGAATTTTAAGTGCTAGTGTTGGAGAAAGGAAGCAATTGGCCAGGTGCAATGTGAATTCTACTTTCAAATTATTCCAGAACCTGTTCTCTAGTATGTCAGGCAACTAATACACTAGTAGATGTCTTTATTATGGCAGCAGTACAATCAGCCTTTGGCCAGTTTTTTTCTTAGAAACTGTCACAGAATTAGCTTTATTCTAGAGTTACCAGTATCCTGCTGATTCTGGACCTCAGAGGATTTCTAAAACCACCATGCAAAATGAAATATGGATTAATTGCAGAAAGAATAGATAATATCACTTACCTCTGAAAAATAATCAATATTGCAGAAAAGGCTTGTAAGCAGAATTAAAAGGAGAGGTAATTTTCTTTAATCGGTTTTGAGCTACTATGCGTTACCAATTTTCATTAGTACTTTTTGTCTGCCTGGAGCATATATATATAAGGGGAAAAAGGGATGTATATAAAACAAGTTCAGAAAGTTCTAACACTTTTTATATGCTGTGCCTTGCCTGCCTTTTTTAATTTTTTTGTGTACTTTTCAGCATTCACACATTTAAAAATAATACAGTAGTCTATCAATTATAATTGAGTGGTAATCAAAAATATTATTTCTCTCTTTGCTAGATATATCGTGTGCGTGAGTCAAAGCAAAGATTTGTGGGCTGTGGAGAGGTAATTTAAAAGCATAATGGCTGCTAGGGCTTGCTTATGTTACTAGCTTTTTTTCCTTTTTTTATATTTATCATATAATTTTTACTGTGTGTTTTTCTCCTCTGAAAGCATTTCAAAAGATGTTACAATCTACCACCTTGTCTTTTAGAAGGTCATTAGTCACACAAATTGTCATTTAAGCTGAACTTTACATTTGATGAATTTTCTGTTTCAGCCGTAAGAAATGAGACTGAAAGCGGAAACAGTCTTTATCCAAGACCAAGGCAAATTATGAGGGGCACTGCAATGGACAAAGGATGTTCAAACACATGGGTTCAGGGAGAAGTGTGCATCACAGCCAGGCCATTGCTGCACCCTCCATGTCTAACCTTTGAAAGGCTCCAGTGCCTCATCAAAGCCTATTTTAAAAAGTAACAGACACGTAAACATTTTGAAAAATTAAGATCTGGAGTGTAAAAGGACTGTCTAAGCCTGCAAGAGTAGTGCAGGGACCTTCCACTATGCACTGTTGCCTTGATACACCACTCAACATAGTTAATGATACTGAAAGGTACACCTGCAGTTTTCAGCTATTATGATATCTTGTAAGAAGAACCTTTCTTACTTTTCTGAAGTGATTGCTACAGGCTCAGACCTGAAATGCAGAGGAGTCAGGCTGCATTATTTCCAGATGTATTACTAACGCCTTAAGCGCAGTCCCCCCAACTTTACCAACAGAAGTTTCAACTGACAGATTTAGGGGTTGAACAGCCCTTTCACTTTTCCCTTTCTCCTCATCTGACATCACATTGGCCAGCCTATACAGAGCAGCAGAGAGGGAAGCAGCAGCATTAGGCAGATGCTGCTGGTGGTTGCCACTTGCCACCCATGCTCCCCAGTCTCGGGTTCGTCTTGTTGTTGCTTTTTCGTGCCCACCCAGGGACGCCAGTTCTCGGGTTCGTTCGGTGGGTTTCCCGAGATTCAGGTGGTTTAAAGTCCTTTGCCCTCTGGAAAGCCCCAAGCCAGACGCAGAAACAACACGGAGTCCTCAGATGTTCTTTTTCACGGTTTCTCATGCTGTTTATTATTTCTT
>VZUI01046628.1:0-59913 GCA_013401135.1 Cettia cetti
AACCCCCCTGCAGCCCAGGTTCGGGGTCTCTCCTGAGGCACCCGACCGGAGGCAAAGGGGTTCCCCTGTGACCCCCCAATAAACCTCTGTTCCCCGGATGTCTCCGAGAGTCCCCTCTTTCCAGCCACGGACGTGACAGTGTAAGTCAAGGCACTGCGGAGCCAAGAATTCACAAACAGATCTTGTTGAGGCATATCAGAGCTGACCGGGTGGTCTAGCCAAAACACCAGGCTGACCAAAGAAAGATACGCACCCCAACAAGCTACTAGGGCAATTTCCTGTGTCAAAAGGTAGATCCAAAAATAATTTTCACAGGAGTGGGATCCTGATTGTTCTCCATTAATTATTCACTGTTCAAACAGCATGTGGGCAGATACCCTGTTTACTCTTAGGTCTCAGTCTCTCCAGCTATTATCATTAATCACTGTTTCTGCTTCTTGCATAATACACTTTAATATTGTTATTTCTTATATTATACTCTTTCATTTATTTTGTGAATAATTTTTCTCTTCATAATAAAAGAGAAAAAAAGTAAAAATAGCTATTTAAAAATCCAGTCTTGTGAGGTTTTTTAAAATTCTTTCCTACTGTATTTTAGGAGAGTTTCTGCCACTTCGTAATGCTCTTTTTCTTCTAAGTATGTCTTGTTGTTTTCCTACTACCTTTGCTTTTATTAACTGGCATACACTTATCCTTCTTCATTGCATGTATTACTTTATATGTATGTGCATCTTGATTAACTCTTACCTACTTCTTTCAATCTCGCTTCTCTTCTATTTTCTGTAAAATTTCATTTTTCAGACCAAATATTTTATTCAAATTTCTTCAAGCCGTGTGTTGGAGTTTTAAAAAAATTCATCATATCATTTTTCAACGATGAGGAAAAGCTTGGCTTTATCTTTGGTAAATCTTTTGGTAAATCAGTCAGCTCCCTCAGCACTCAGGTGCATCCCATGAAGGCTCATGGATTTAAGTATGACAAGCTTGTTTAAATATCCTTTGAATTGGTTCTCTTGCAACACTATATTTCCTTGTGCCAGATTTTCTCCCTGGCCTCTGGATCCATGGAATCCTTTTGAGGCTGGTCCTTCCAGTAAACACAGAAGTAATTAAGGCCTTCAGTAGTATCTCACCCTTTTCAATGTCCTCTGTCAGCAGGGTTCCTGCACCATTCACTCACAGAACTGCATTTGCCCTCATCTTCCTTTTTCCACTGATACAGTCACAAGCTGATACCGCAGCACTCCAAGCTGGGATGCAAGCCATCCCACCATGTCTCTGTGATCCCAACAAGATTGTAGCCCCAGAAATGCCTACAGAACTCTAATCCCTCGTGTTTATTCCCCACATTGTGTACACTTGTGTGAAAGGATGGCTGGGGGTCAAATTAGAGGAAACTGAGAAGTTATCTTCACATCCTATCAGAGTTATAACAGTATAGAAATTATAGGGCAAAGTGCAGTTTTTACTCCCTGGATGAGGTGTGGTTGGCATGTGCAAAACCTATTCCATTGTGATTCCTAATATGCAACCTAAAGTACCTGATAAGAGGGATGGAGTGGAAGGCAGAGGGGAGTGGAAACATCATGGCCAGGCTCTGTTGAAATCTCTGCAGAACTCGATGGTAGTTTGCAGCCAATAAACCACATAGCATAAGTCATACAAGGGACATAGGAGATGTCTTGCTGCTGAGCCAACAACTGTGCTGAAATCACTCTTCTCAGATGAACTTGGCTCACTATAGCCTAATTGTAATATTTAATCACATATCCATAGCTGCCTCCAAGGTACGACCACCCCTCACTGGTCATGCACTTTATATTTTATTGACTAACTTTAAGAGTGAAGCAGTACACTTACACCAATCAGCTACAAAGGTGCCACAAGAATCACTCAAGCTCCACCTCAACATAAAGAAATAATTTTAAAGTAAGCTGAGACTGGTGAAAAGCTAGGGAAGACTCTGTCAGAGCTGCTGGTATCAGTCAATGCTCTGAACCTGTCTTGTCCCCATATACATGACTTTTGGGTAAGAACCTTACTCTGTGCACGCTGAATACTTTCATTGGGGACTAGAGCTTGTCTGTGTACTGCTTTGAATACATTTTTGCAGTCACTGGCAATCCTTGAAGCTTAATCTTTCATAGTTTTACATTAATAAAGAGTGTTATGCCATGAACTGTTAGTATGAGCACTTCAGGGGCTTTGGAAGTTGCCATCAGTGGGGAATGTACTCAAAAAAAGTGGAAGACCCATTAAAGGGTCAAAAAGTAGGAATATTCACTGAGGGGTCTCCCTTATTCTATTGGTGTATTTCCCTGAATAAGTCAGTGGAGCTGCCCTCTGATCCAGTGCCTGTGAAGTGAAGGCTCAGCATAAAGGAGTGCAGACAGACTGGATGGGAAGGAGGGTTTTGGCTTTCCTAAGGCGCTGACAGACAAACAAAACACTAAGGGTCAAAGAAATCTCCCCACACTAAGGGTGGAGGAAATCTCCCCTTTTCCTGTGACAACTTGTGTGCAGATAGGACCCTCAGCATCCTTGTTTCCTGAAATTGTCTCGATGCTTTTTTCATAATGTGCCTACTGACACTTTCTTTCTTACAGACCAGTGTTTGATGTGACTCTGCTTAAGCCCTGTTTTGTTGATTTTGTGTTCTTTTTTGTTCACATCGCTCTCCTCACGAACACTGTCTACCACTTCCTCACAGGACTGCTGATAACAGTCTCCCTCCCCTGTCATACCTATATATCTGTGAAGGGCTTATGTGACATTACAAATGCTAGGACAGCTTTGATAATTCTCTCTAGGAAGATGTTTAGATGCAAGATGAGCCAGACTGCAAGTACTGGAGCCTGTAAGATACACACCCTCACAACCAGGCTTCATAGAAGCTTTAGACTCCACGTTATCTCAATAACCTTTCTCTGGCTGGTCATGCCAGACGTTTTACTTGTATTTTTCCAGAGTCTGATCTAACGTTCACTTGAAATTAATATAAATGTTGTTATGAAATTCAGTACACATAAGATTGATCCCCAAATACCTTACTTATTCTTGTTTCCATGCAAGCATTTGCATAGAAATTGATAATAGACAACATATTCCGACAAATAATAAATTCCTCATTTTGTTTTACAGGCTACTTTTATGTCTACAAGAAAAACACTTTAGTCTACCTTATGTGCATATATTCACTTTTCGACTTCAGTTGTCATGCTTGTACCCTTTTATTTTTAATTCTGTGTTTGTTTTCAATTTACTATGAAAAAAACAAGACTTCATTAGAAAGTAACTGACAGTTCTCTTTAAATCACAGAGCATTAGGTCATTGTCAGTTTTCCAAATACAATAAAGTCTTAGTCTCCTACATGTCACATTCCATTTTAACTATAGGAAGCTTGAAACAGACAAATCAATTTATAGAAGAGATAAAAGCAATCTTTTTAAATGATACTTAATTTACAGTTAGTTCTTTGAGTTCAAGTTTATTCAAAAAATGATTTCATAGAGGATCCTGCCTCCATTTTATTCATGAAGCTTGCTTTAAAACAGGTCACACTTAGAGTCATAGCTGGAAAGGACCTTAGAGATCATCCAGTTCCAAATCTCTGCCATGTGCATGGACACCTTCCACTAGAGCAACTTGCTCAAAGCCCCATCCAATATGACCTTGAATACTTCCAGAGAAGGGACATCCACACCTTCTCTGGCCAGCCTGTTCCAGTTTCTCACAACCCTCTGAATAAAGGTGGCTAGAGTAAATAAAACCCTTATACTTCCATCACTCTCTTTCAGTCTGAAACCATCCTTCCTTATCACTACATGTCCCTCTAAAAATTCCCTTTACAGTTTTCTTTTAGGTCCCTTTAGGTACTGAAATGCCCCCCAGAGCCTTCTCTTTTCAAGGCTGAACCTCCCCAGCTCTCTCAGCCTGTCTTAAGAGAGATATGATAGGAGGTTTTACACTACTTTTAAGTGGACTGTAAGAGGCTTGCATAAGCAACACATTTATATTCCAGCTATAAACCAGCTGCAAAGGATAGCATTTTAATCTCTTTGCCAGTGGAGGCTGCTTTTCCAAATAGAAAATTTCAAATGTGACAAAATAAACCTGCCTTGGTTTTCTTAAGGAATTTAGGATTTCACTGTGCATGGAAATAAAATTGAACAGAATGTTCTTGGAAATTAAGTTAAAACTCTCTGTATACCTCCCTCTGCTAAAAATAGAGAATAATTAAGATACAATATTCTTACTATTTCAAACTAAAAGCACTCTTGGTTGGAAGTGATAGCGTTAACCTTACAGACTGTATCATCACTCCTTCCACTGCTTCACATTAATGTTTCATATCATCTCTATGCAGACTAGCCCCAAGCTGGCCAGTCTTTGGTTTATATGAAGAAACAAACAGCAAATGTGCTATAAAGCCTATTATGTTTAATTCAGTATTATGGCAAATTGGTCTAAAGAAAAAGAAATCAGTAGTAGAATGACTTTTCAGATGTATTTTAGGACATCAGTTGCTGAACTTTGGCAAATGGAAGTTAATTTTATATAATGTCATTACACCAAAGGGACAAAATGCCATTTAGTAAGTCAAGAAACAAGTAGCTTTTTCTGTACACCAATTTAGCTTTTTGCAGTTTAATAATTTTTATGGGCTGTTGAAAGTCAGTTCTTTAAATGTACTGGTTTTCAAATATTTCTTGTAAGCAGATCTAATAAGAAAAATATTTTCACACTATTTTTCAATATATTTATTTCCTGTAAATTTAATAAAAATAGAAGATACTTAAAGTGCCTGTTCAAGAATCACACTTAAACTTACATGAGTTTTTTCTCTCAGAAACCGTAGGAATAATTTAGAAGATATAGAATTAAGAAATAGCACGTGTTATTAAAGGTGTAAATTTAACAAAAATAATTTCTTGTTGCTAGAAACATACGTGCTATTTATTTGGAAAAAAAGCAGCAACCCAAAGAGTGTTAAGGTGTATAGAACTCAATTTTATGAAACTGATATGCTCTTACAGAAATTCATAGATTTATAGAACCTTTCTAATGTCCATAAATTGCAAACTTAAAATATAGATAAAACGGAATAAAGCAACAAGAATGTATTATTAATTAAAACAAATAACAACAATAATTTTTTCTCTTATTCTAGGTTGAAATTTTTCGATTTTTTTTTTTCACATAGAAGGTAATTATACAGAAAATTTTAATTGGCTTAATTGTGTTTCAAAACTGCTTGATTAAGTTGAACCTTGGTACCTATTTTAGATGCTTTTTATTATGCCAAACCCAGCCTTTAAAGATATCTTTTACCACATTTTTCAGCCTGTATTTCAAAGGAAGTGAATGAACACCATTCCTAAACCACAATAACTGCAGTGCACTCTGTAGGACACATATATTTTGCAGTACTGCATGTTCTCCTACACCTTTCACTAAATCTCTGCTCTGGAAGGGCAACTAAAACTGTACCTATAGAAGACAAATTTTCCACAAGTCAAGATTTCAACCTTCAGTCATTTCTCAAATGGAGAAACAGAGAAGAGAACTACTTTGAATAACATATCTTCTTTTAAGTAATCTGTGTATTTGTCCACACACAGCAATCTCTTTCTTAATAATCTCTTTCTCAATAACCATAACTTTATTTTATCTGTGTTCCAATCTAGACCATCCAATTTTAGTATTCCTAAAAAAAGACAAATTTTTGTGTAACTGGGTTTTTTTTTCCATTCCAAAATTCTAGTGAATGAGCAGTGAAATAGGTGAATATTTCACACAATTTTGTTCATCTTGATAACATATTTTTTCATTTTGTTTTACAGTCCAAATTTTCAGTGAAGTTGAAACCCTGAACCTTCATTTGGCCTTTTTCACCATGGCCTTCTCTTCCTCTTTGTTTTCAAGTTTCAGGTTGTCCATAGGTATGAGAACACCACTGAAGTTATCCCACACCTATTGCCAGATCAACATCAAAATTGGACTGCAAATTCTACAGTCTCTGTTCTTGAAATTGTGCAAATTTTAGTGATTAAAAGCCTGAGCATTTATAAAATAGAAGGCTTTTCTCTTTAGCGCATTTCAAAATTACAATAGTAAATAACTGGTTTTGAAGAAAACTAAGGAAAATTAACACACAATTTTCTGTTTTCTATTTTGCTCTGTTTTTCAAGAGCAACAATTTCTGTAATTTTGTGGATAATTTTATTTCAGTCTTAGTTAATTGTCGATACCAGTATCTTCTCCAGGATGATAAAGTTGCAATAAGATCAGTATTTCTCAGTGAAATTTATCTTTATATTTAAATTTTGTGTTTCCCTATTTTTTTTTTCCCTTACTGATGTCCCAATAACCTCAGCTACCTTGTTTCCCTTCTTATATGAATGGTTGTATTTTTTTTCCGGTTGAAATTAAAAATTCCACAACCTTTAACACAATTAAGATGTTCTTCCATTTATGTCCACTGAAACACTTCCGAAATCTCAGTTGTCCTGATTTACTCCACTGTCAACTCCATTGCTTTCTTGTTTTCCATGTTATTATCATAACACTGTGCAAATGCAGAAAATTATGAGTCTCACCATCCAAGTGTTGATAGTCTAAGATACTTCAGGTGGTAGATTACTACCTGAAGCCACTGTGAACTCAATCTCAAATGCAAGCACAGCTACTAAATGACAAAAAGACAACATAGCAAGAGGTAACATGGTATTAGCCAAAAAGATCCAGAAAAGAACCATTTAGGTGCTGATGAAGCACGCACGAAACTCAGGCCTTGAAACCTCATTAATATCAGATGGGCACCACCATTGGACAGCTTTATGGAGATGACAACTCTTTAACATTTGTCAGGATATGCCACCTATTCAGTGAATGTTTTGTAAAGTTAAGTAGCCTATGTTTGGTCCCATAAAGAAAAAATATCACTTGAAGCAAAGGAATTAGAAAAATACAGCAATGTGATAATTAAGAAAGGGATTTTATGTGACATTACTAAAATCTGGACTTCAATTGCATGGAAGGACAACGATATTATTTTTCACAAAGCACACCATTATTTTTGATTTTTTTTTCTAAAAAGAATTCCCATTAATGCCCATATCTTCCTTTGAGATTAGTCAGAATAGTACAGATACATTCTTCAGTCATCAATTTTTACAGGGTTTAGTAAAATGGGGTTTCAAGTTTTAGTTACTACCATAATTAATACAACAAAAAGCTGGAAATAAATTACATGTTGTGTGATTTTTATCTTTATTACAGCAATTATATGCCATGATGGGCTACTGGAGTAGTTCATCTGTGTACTGTTTTTACACAGTTTCTAGCAAAGCTGTAGTTCAAGCCTGAGTTACACAGGATGTTGTTTCCTGGTGAAACAGTTCCACAGTCCA
Organism: Cettia cetti; assembly: GCA_013401135.1. Classification (NCBI taxonomy): domain Eukaryota; kingdom Metazoa; phylum Chordata; class Aves; order Passeriformes; family Sylviidae; genus Cettia; species Cettia cetti. Next base: position 7,414 of record VZUI01046628.1, read on the forward strand.
GCTAGAATTAACCGTAACATCTTTCTTTTGATGCTTTATTTACTGATCAAAAGGTCCTCCAATTCTGCAGGGTAATCATTTATCTAGATGGCCTCTATTAACTTCCTTCAGAAAAATCTGGATGAAGAGGATAAAAGCAGTCATCAGATTTATAAGAGCTGAAAGCTCTTTTGTTTGCAAAGACTGTAAATATAAGAAATGTCTTTTCATAAAAAAAAAATCTCATAAGTAAATATGGCGTTACATTTACTAAGGAAGACATGTAGACTTAAGTCTGAAAGAACTAATTTCACTGAAAATTACCCTTGATAGAAGTATGTGTTGCTTTCCTTTAAAGTTCAAAATTTGCATTTAGTTGCTAGTGACCAGATAACAGATTCACATGAATCTATTTATTGCCTTATCTGTCCAGTAATAAAAAAACCAAAATAAAACATCATAAGATTCTGTTTTACATTAACTGTATTTTTTTGCTTCCAAAGCACTAATCACCTCAGCCACTTTAATCTCAATAAAAGAAAGTTATTTATTCACTGAAGGTTTATCAAGTTTGTGCTTTGTTACCTTTTTCTGGGTTTCAGCTGGAACTTGTCAGTCATTATGAGCAACCTGTTAAATCTTATGCCTGCATCAACTTTTAGCCATGATTTCTGAATAAAAAGAGGAGAGTGAGATATAACTGCATTATAAAGGGAACTTAACTCCTGAGATATGGGAGCACAGTAAGTGTCAGTGTGCCCCTTATAAATTGACTTTGTCTGCTTTAGAGAAGCCCAGGCAAAATGGTTCACAAAGAAGTGTGTTTTGTGTGAATATGAGCTCACATGCTTTCACTCTGCATCCCTCTTCACTGTTTTCACCATGGAGGCAAAATATTTCAGATATGTAAATACATAATTCTTTGTTTCATCTGTGTTTGATGTTAGCTGATTATAATTGTGCAGCTAGAAACAAGTTGGACAATCCTCAAATTTTACCTATCTTATTGTAAACAAGAATGCTCTTCTACTCTCTTTTTAATCTTAGTGCTTGCTTCAGGAAAACTCAGTAAGTTATTGACTGTTATAAAGCAAAATTATGTTATAGATCAATGATATAAAAGCAAATTACACTTGGCCACTCACAATATGATCAGATTCTGCGCCAATTTTGCTTGCACTTTTTTAATGGGATTTCAAGAACATATTTCCTTAGGCTCAGAAGTAAAAATGCAATAGTAGCATATGACAACATATTAGGCATGTTGTTTTGATGTTGCATTGTAATAGAACATGCAACTTTCATTAAGGCTGGTCGGAGACTTCTTAACCAAACGTAAAAATTTTACTTTCCCTTGGACAAGGATTAAAAGTCTGACTGCTGCTACTGCCATGGAAAGACAAAAGGAGTAAAATCAGAACAGAAAAAGCAGAGAAAGAATTATGAAAATCTATGAGGGATAAGATTGTTATTGTGCATTCATGAAAAAGGAGGTCAACTATCATTTTCCCAGAGGATCTACTTGTCCTTATCTCTTAATCTAGCTGAAATTAATAAATCCTTTTAAATATGAACAAATAGGTGATTTTAAATCCTCGTCTTGTATGGGGTCTAGCATTGTAGATTTTTCACATACCCACACATCTGACTAAGTATCTTCAGGAGTAGCATCATGTTCCCATTAAATGTACAGTATATTTATTTCCAAGATAACAAAAAGTACTGGGGTCAGCATGAGCTGTTGTATCTTAGAGCAAACTAACTTTTGCCAGCTAAGAGGTTTTTGTGGAACTGGGCTCATTCTTATCTCCAGTTTTCAGCTCCTTCCTTCACCTGCCTCTTAATTGCCTCTGACATGCCATGGTGACAATTAACCCAGTATCTCTGGCATGAAAGAGCTCTCAAAACTGCTACTTCTCCTCTAAAACTGGTACTCTCCTCTTTAATGAAGGGAAACATTGAAGCAGTTTTCTGTAGTGCTATACAGAATTCAATCTTCAATTTTAACTTAGGGCATCATCTGTAAAGTCTGTTTTTTAAAGGAAATCAAGTAGATCAGCCTAAGGGAGTACAGAAATTACATCAAAATGTAAATATTATGACTACTTAGAACTGCTTAAAATATAACAAATGCAGAGAACCATATAAAATGAAATTAATGGAACGAGGAGTTATACAGAAATTATAATCTGAGTTTTAGTTTGACTTCTAGTCTTGTTGCATAATCTAGTCAGTTCAGCAATGATGCCTTCCTCATCAGGAGATACTTAGTAATGCCCATATGAAAGCCCATTCAGCAGTGCCACTTCTTTTTTTGACAAATCACATGAATTTTACAAATGCAATATGAAACTGATGGGTTTGGAATCAGAAACCTACTAAGCCCTTTATCTGTGCATCTACTGTTACAGCTGAACCATAGGAGCAAATCTTACAGGTTTGGGAAGTACATTTCTGGTGTCCCCAGACCCCAGACCACATTATTGCACTTGGAGCAATAGTCTTTAGTGTAAGGACTGCACAGGAAGCAGGAGGCTGGAGCTGGCAATGGGAGGTAGTAAGACTTGACATCAAGATGTCCATGCCCATTAAAAATACTTCAGAGTATAATACTGCTCTTCAGGAAACACTGACATCTGAGAATGCAGCAGGTTAATCGACAACTTCTTGTCCACCCTCAGACTGAGTTCTTACAGTGAGACATTCAAAGCAGCAGTGAAGAGTATTTAGGATTCTTTTTTTTTTTAGATTTTCCTTGAAAGACAAGACAGGAAGATTAGGGGAGATATTATAAATCTTGCTTGAGGGTGTTCATGTGGGCTGTTTAACTGGTTTACTCTAAAATGTTTGGATAATAAAGTGCAACAAAATCCAATACGGGAATTCATCCAAAAGATGAAATGGTATACGATGAATCCTATTTTAATGATAAATGAACAATTTTAATTGCCCGTGACGTTTTCATTCTCTGTATTATCTCTAGTTTCTATCCATATGGAAATGATCAGCCAAATAAATCTCATCATTGTTATGAAGTACATTTTAGTTCCATTTAGACACACCCTGAACAAAAATAAATAATGGACCTTTTAACATAAATGTGTCATTCAGCCTGGACTAGAAAATCAAAGTTAGTCTACAAAAGTTGTTTCCATTTGCATGTTTTTGAAAAAAAAATTCTAATCCATGAAGCCTAAGGAATTTTATTTTTCCTTTTTCTTTTTTTCCGGTGGATCTTCTACTTCTCTAAGTGCTGTCATAATTTTGGGAGAAATTAATTTTAAGAGAAATTAATGGGAATATGTAAGTGGGAAACTCTAGCAACAAAAATCTGGGTTCTTCTCTAAAATGGTTTCAGATTTCTTGCAATTTGATATAGCAAGTTGGATGCACTTTTATTTTCCCATCGACTGTGTAGTGGATCCTGAGAGAAATGGTAGGTGTGCTCAAATCTGCTTCAGAGACAAGGAGTCATGAGGAAGTTCTGTGCTGGATTGATGCCAAAAGAAGTGAAAAACCATGCCACTTATTAAAATTTATCTTTTTGAGGTTTATTCCTCAAGAGTTATCATTCAGGGCTTTCCTAAGAAAATGCTTTTCTAGGTCTCCTTCCTTTTACTGTGTTAAACTGTTGCAAGAAGCTGAGAACAATGAATGCCTGGAAAAAATATCATCCTGATGATTTTTATTTTAGTTATATATGGCATTGACGTCATCCAAAGATTTAGCAAAGCTGAGCTGACCTTTGCCTGGGTGAAGATGGCTGTCACATTTCTTGCTGTGTTTGTGCCATTCCAAAGCTGTTTATGACTCATTCAACCTTTGATACATGCAAGAGCGTCAAATATATCTCATCATGTCTGGCATAATAAGAAAGATTTTATGTTAGGTAGACCAATATATAAAGATCAGTTACAGAAGTGGTTTCAAGACACAGTTTCATTTCATGGCTTTTCATTTCATTTGAAAATCATAGAAAATAAACAATTGATTATCAACTTCCAGTCTGGTTCTGTGACAAGAGTGGATGGAATGAGGCACAACAGATTATGTAGAATTAGAAGACCAATTTTTCCCCCAATTTTGGCATCAAAATTGTTAATGAGAGAACATCCAGTCTTGATATTTACGTTAAATAACAGGTATTGACATCTCAGAGTCTGGGGAAAAAAAAGAAGACAGTACATTTTAGGGAATGAGATCACACTTACCATACCATAATAAGCTTGAAAGAGCCCAGCCTACTTGCTGAATCCTAAGCAATGACACATAAATTGACTATCCTGAGTAAGGACAGTTGAGGAAGTAAACTGATGGTGTTTAAAATTTTTTTATCAAGCATAAAAAATACATTTTATAATACAAATGTCTAGAGAAAAAATATTTTTAAAAATCTAGCAAGAAATAAACCAGAATTTTTCAACCTTATTTTCTATTTTAGTATTGAGAGGAAAAAAAGAGAATTATTAACACTTGCAAAAACACAGTACTGGGGTGCAGAGGATCCCCTGTACCATGTTCCAACATGTTCCATTCAGACTGAGCAAGAGACTGAACAAGGAATTTTTGTCCTAGAAATGTTATTAGACTGCAGGAATAATTATGTGAAACTGAATGACCTATTATCTATAAGAGTTGAAATCAAATCTATTAGTTCCTCTTTGCATCTGAATTTTTGGGGACAGATATTCTTTGGGGGCTCATTTTAAAGTAGATAAGACTGATTATTTGATTATGAAGTATTTACTAGGTAAATATATTTTCCCAGAGCTCATCAAGCTATATTTTATTCTGGATTGTTGACATACAGTGTAAGTCAATCCTAGAGAAAAGAGCCTCTGATTTGTGCTGCCCTCAAGACATGAAAATATGTCACGTGAGGCAATAGAGAAGCATCAGTGATTTGTACTACATTCTGAAGTGACATCAGTTCATGGGGATAGCAGATCTTGATTTTACATTTGAGAATGCACAAAAAGAATCAAACTATGCAGCTGCATACTTTGTCCCTTAACAAAAACTTTATTTTGCATAGAGCTTGCTCTTCTATTTATAGTAAGAAAGAAAAAAAAGAGGTTTTGAAAACTGGTGAGATGCAGTTCCAGATCTGGAAGTAAATTTTGTGATTTGAGATAATCTCTAGTGTTCATTGTCAAAATGATTTATGAGATGAGTTGAAAACCACACTTTTTTTTTCTAGGCAAGGTTTCTTCAAAGAAAGATGCTGAGCTGCCATGTAGTAACCCAGATGGATCAGCTTCCCCATCAATTGCATATTGATCCATTTATTCTATTTTAGCTATTTACTATTTAAATACTACCAGGGCATTTAGTGATATATCTATCAAGAGTTAACTTAATTTTTTTATTCATAATACTAAATGTTTCATGGCATGTTTAGCAGCCCCAAAGTGATATCCTTTGATTACCCAGCCAGTCAATAAACTCCTTTCAAATTGAGATGCATGACAAATACCAAAATATCTGGGTATAACAGATATGCAAGTTAATATATTTCTCCCTGTGATCATATATTATTGTCAGAGGAAGAAAAAAAAAGATTCTATTTCAAGATTATTTGCTTCAAGCAGAATTGCTTTAGTCATGGAATCAATACTTTTATAGTGTGGAGCTGCTCAGAAATGGATCTCCAGTTTGAAAGCTAAACAATCAAATTATTGAAGAATTAATGAATACTTCCTATGCACTTGTTAAATTATGGCTATAAGCAGAAACCCTGCTATGAAATATTTCCAGTAATTTTCCATTTAAGGTGTCCTGTATGTAGTAAAAATTTACATTACCAGGTCCTTGAATACGTATAGAAGCTGTGTCATGGTGCTGTCTATTATCAATTGAGCAATGTTATTAAGTCCTTAAGAAAATAGCATTTTTAGAAGTATGTTTTGATGTAACTGTGCAATCCTTCTAAAGTCATCAAGGAAATGAAGATCAAATAAAGAAATTTATTTATGTAAAAATTGTACATTTGAGCTGATTTTACCTATCCCACAGATTTTTTCCTGACGGAAATAACGTGTTTTACAAGATTTACACTAATGTTCCCAGACGTGCAGCTTCATATGATGCTGACTTGCATTTACTCATGTTATTTGTCATGGAGCATTGAAAACAAAATATTCATTACTCTGGACGAAGTTCAGGTCCAACAATTATGACATTGTGCATCCAACAGGAAGTTTCAAATGCTTACTAGGACTGTGGAATCAAAACAGGAGGGAAAAAAATGTATAGAAGTCTGGGGGGTTTAGTTTTTTGTTTGTTTATTTATTTATTCAGGGAATAATGAACAGAGCAAAGTTAAATCTGTATTTGGATAAGACTACCACATAAAAAGAGAAACATAATTCTTGTTTTTATATGACTTAGTAAAACTCTACATTTCATAGAAAGAGCACACAATTTTAAAACTACACGGTGCTGAATTAAAAATGAAAAATGAAACTTAAAATCATGATTATTCTCTTTTTCAATCTTCCTTATACTGGGAAATGAATGACACCTACTTTACTTCCTAAAGAATATAAAAGCTGCCCATAAAAATTGTTGCGTATTGAAAATAACTATTTATAAATTTACATTTGCTTAACCTAGGCATCTCAAGTGGCAGCAGGGAGGATGATGGTCTTGCTTAAGTCAACTACATGAACACTTAATTTATGCTATGCAAATATTATACCATAGTTCATTTACCTTTGCATTGTTTTTTTTCCTATAAATAGAGCTCAGATTGTAAATGGCAGTGGAGATAGAACTTTACCATATTTAACATTTTTCCAATCAAAGGATGTAAAATTGAATTAAGATTAATTCAGTGATTATTTTATCAACTATTTAAACTAATGTCTTGGATATTTCAAACATAGATTGAAGACTTCAATCATGAGTGCACTACTACATTTTCACTATATTATAAACTATCAAGAATTATATGATGTTTATTCTTTTTCATCATATAACTTCAGCTTTTAGGAACAGCTTCTCTCCCTGTTTTAACTGAATGCCATTTGTGGTAATTCTGTGTTTACATAGCAAATATTGTAATGTAGTCCCTCAGTATCCAACCTAACTATAGTGAGAACAGAGGGTCCTCAGTCTCATCTCCAGATTTCTAGCTGGCTGGGTTTATAGACAGCTGTATAATACTGGACACCATGGCAGCAATAACAAAACAGGTATGGGCCCTGAAGAAAATCCAATTTTTACGGTTAGAATTAATTTTTGTAATTGTTTAAATGTATTGTGAATGTAGATGAAATATAAATACTCATTGCTCATTGTTTTTTTCTTTTATCATCTTGTTCACTTTTAACTAGCCAGTAGAGTCAAATACAAAAAGCATTTCACCATTGCTTGTGTCCACTTTTTCATATCATATGAATGTTATGTGCCCCTTCAACATCATCTTTATAATTTGATGCAGAGAGGTATAACAAAGAATGAAGCTATTAAAAATTTAATTATAATATCTCAGACTGAAAAATATATATACCTTTAATAATAACTTTTTGGTAAACCTTTATGGAAGGCTGAAAAGTCAGAACTGGAGAATACGTAGTCCAATGATTTTTTGCTATCATTTTTCAGTATATTTTTTTTTACTTGTGGTTATTCAGTTTCAAGCAAAAGGTAAAGCACCAGTAACACCACAACACACATTGGGCAGTTATTCATCTGTGATGTCCCTTTAATACCAAGGGATCACTAGAGCTTCAAAACTTGATCTGAAATTTATTTTTCGGTGAAGGTTTAGATTGCATGTATTGTAATGATACTACAGGCAAGCTGAAAAAAAATCTTGTGGAAAGTATGTTTAAATTCTTTTTTATAATACTCAAAGTACTTGAAACATAGAAAATACTTCTGCAAAAATAAGATGTATTCACTAATTATTTTGTTACATGAAAAAGGAAAGGAAAATATTACAGATGGTGCTAAGGCCAGTATGGCTCTATTCATCCTTAAGTGAGTATGTCAGCTGTTAAGGTCACATTATTTCCCCTTACTGCTCTGCAAGGCTGGCAGCATGCACTCTTCCCATGCTTTTCTCTAAGTGGCTAAGGCCCTTTCTTCTTCAGAGAATGGGATTAAACACAGGCTTTCCTACTGTGGATAAATAGCCTGGTCAGCAGGTTGCTTATGTTGAAAGCAAATGAACCAACCAGTCAAGCCAGGAATTGCTACTGCTTCTGTTTCTCTCCATTTGTGGGTGTCTGTGACTTCCAGACATGCTGAAGACAATTTAAACATCTCCACCAGTCTGTCTCTTGTGAGAACAGAGACACCTCTGCTCTATGTCAGTGTTTAAAGGTGCTTCCACATGTGTTCAGATGTTTAATTTTTAATATCTAGGGTAGATACCAGGTATCAAATAGATTTCAGCATAATTAATATCTTGCAGGTACCAACAGGCTTTCATTTGGCTTAACATATAAAGAATTTAGCTTATAGTTGCTATGACGTGCTTTTTTTTTAATCTTTAATCATAATAAGATGAAGGTTCATCTAAAAGCACTTATTTTACTTTCCACATATAACCATATCAAGCTGTAGCATTAAGGGAAGCTTATATATGAAAGCATTAAAAAAGGAAAAGGTTCTGAATAATTTATAAAGGTGAGCAACAAATAAGATACTAAAGTACAAGAATAATAAAATAAGCACATGGGGGCTAAATTGCTCAAGAGGTGGTAATGAAATATGCAGCCCTCCGCCTATGATGTCTACAATCTATCTTACCTGGTTAATATATTTGTGTCATCTCTCTGAAATTTACTATCCAAATTCATTATCAGTTATTTCTGTAAAATGCTATTAAAAAACCTTTTTACTTTCTAAAAAAAAAAAAACAGTTTCCTATTCAGAAAGCACAAATTGTCAGAATACTTGTTAACAGCCTTGTTTCCTGTCTTCAGTTCTCTTTAGAAATGAAAGCTGAAGATTCTCCTATAAACAGAAAATGTCTATAATCCACCAGGGTATAATGAAGCAAATGATTATTTCTGAAACACCTACCCTGCTTGTCAGCCCCTAAGCACTTCAACAAAGCACTCTGAGTCATTCTTATAAAGAGGTGCTGTGACAGAAGAAATGAGCCACAGGTTGGAGATCCTCGGGCAAATGCAGCCCAGTGCATATGGTACATCATTACCAGGCTGATTTTAATGAAGTTTTAGAGGCTTAAATTTCACATCACAGTTGGTGCTCATATGCATTTTACTGTTATTGCCTTTCATTTGCCAAGTAAAGATAATTGATGATCTTTACTTAGAGAATTTGTATATTTTGGAACTGTCTATTTTTAAGAGGAGTTTCTACTATTCTTTCTTTGTGTATGCATGCACACTTCCTTTTATGCTGATTTTATTTGGTCTAATGATTATTTTTAATGTTTTTTAAAATAGAATCAGAGGAAAAAGTTCTTTACACAACTAAGCAAAATTCCATTAACAACTTCATTGACATGAATGAACTTCATGCATATCTAAAGGTCACCCTAACCTTGAGAAAGAATGGAAGAATAGAATCCTTACTGAGTATGCCTTTTACAAAATCATGCAGAGTCTAATCTGTCAGGCTATCTCTTGGCAAAAAGATTACATTAAAAGTAATTGAGGAGCTCTTCATATTTTGTGCTCTTTATACAGAAAATAATTGAAAATATTGACAAATAAAGAAATTAACAAGAGAGAAAAATGTTGAACAGAAATAAATAGGAAAGAAATAGGAAAACCAGTTAAAGAAAACAATTAAATAAGGTCAAGATTCAACCTTTCAAAATCAACCTCTTCTAGAGAAAGATATATTAAAATGACCACCTGTACTTTATCATATCCCATCCGTCTTTTGAATGTTCTGTTTTTATGAATGATCTTCCATGCCCAGTTCAGAAGCTTCCTGGGTTCTTAGCACGTCTCAGACTCAGTGTCACAGTCATTGCTGGTCTAGAGTACTTTGCTAAAGTTTTTATATTATTACCATTATGCTTACAACAACAGTATTTGTGAGAATATAGATAATAGCTAAAAATCATAAATTAATAAAATAATTTTGCCAGCTTTGAAACTTGTATATCCAAGGTCAACCAATTCCAGGTTCTATGCTCCATGAAATAAATATGGAAACTATGAGAAATATACATTTTAAAATCCACTTTAAACACTAAAAGAACCTGAGCACAAAGTGTAGCACTCACTGCAGCTTTTTGGTTCATGCTGGATATTCTGAATTGCACTTCAAATCTGTCTTTTATTATATTAGCAATAGATTAAAGAAAATCAAAATATTTTACTTTTAAAGGCACTATCAACCTTTAGATGACTGTATTTTAGGATCAGACATAGAAGGTTTGATTCTAGATAACAAGGTTATGAAGGGATATAAAGAAAATATCAACAGAGGCAGCTCAGTCACTTATCTAACCCTTGAGATTTTATGTGTAGTAGTGACCTTCCCTTGGTTGTTACTGGTCTTCCACTTCTCTTTGGTCTTGTTCCTCAGATATTATAACAGTAGCATATGGTAATATGAGTGTCACAGCCATTTTCCACTTCCCCTCTCTTCCACAATATTCAACAAGTACTTGTCTGATTCTCTTACATAGCTTTGAAGCTCTTCCTCAATCCTATTCTGATGTTATGAAATAAAACTCTTTGGAGATTAAAATCTTCCTGGTTTTGTTGGCAAACATTTCCTGAAGGCCTTGCAAAGCCTCTAGCTTGAAAAACTGTCACCCTACTGTTCTACCATTTCAAAGCTGAACCACACACACAATATTCACTTAAATTTTGCAGCCAAGTCTACAGTTCCTGTACAGGAGAAAGCATATCTTACTTATATTGCCATAAAAATCGAGTTAATTTTATTATTTATATGTAGTTTTTTATTTGAAGTGAAAGTTCAGAATGCCTTTGGAAATAGGGTACTTTAGTATGCAGTTCAAAACAGACATATCCATTAATTTTATCTCAACTGTGGAACTCAGTGCAGGATTAGGATAATATATTTCTTTTCCTCTCATCTCTTTGGTAAACTATCTAAAAGGTTACATTTATTTAGGCTGAATTCTGCACTGAATAGAAGGTTTAATCAAGCATTGAATTGCTTAATGTTGCTTTAGGAAGGGTAACTATATTGGTTCAACTTTAGAGTAGCCAAGATTGTTGATCAACTGAAGCATTTAAAAAACCCAAAAAAACTGGCATTTTCAAAAGAGGGAAAAGGGGAGTTATCATAGTTACAGGAGTTTTTATTGTTAATGATCACACAGAAAAGAGGATATTGAAACTAAGGATGCTTGCCCAGACCAGCCCAGTGTTCATATTTTTACATTAAGTCTGAGATGATTTATGCTGTGGTGCAGAAATATAGTGGAGGAGTTGGACCAAATATTATAAAGGAGTTGGGATATATCTATATTAGCCTCAGACCGTACTGAATTAAAAGAAAGTAGATTACATTAGGATGGTGAACCACCCTTGTTAGAGAAATATGTGATAAAAACTTCCACAGAAAGATCTTTGCAAAGGTTATGTCTGAAAGAGATACATAATCGAGTGAAATGATGCAGTGAGTAAAAATTCTGCACCTTGGTGAGGCTGAGGAATATGGCTGCTATTGTGAACATATTGAGACCATACATTAGAGGGACTGTAGGAGAGGAGGCACTGACAATAATGACATCTGATAATAGTAACATCACAATGGCCAGAGACACCAGCTAGTTTCCCACCAAACATCAGGTAATGTTAACACAACTGTGTACTGAACAAAAAGTAATAATTCCTTATACTAGAGGGAGCAGACTGTCAGCCACCTTTCATGCAGGGTAGCAGCTGTTACTACTTTAGCTTGTAAAAATGGTATCTATCTCATTCATTAATTATAAATTAATGTGTATTTAACAAAGCAAGGCTGGAAGGAAGTGAAAATAGGTAGTACAGCATGAAGAGGGAAAGGAAGAAAGAATAGAGTCTAATTGCTTTCTTCAGCTATATCATGGATAAAGAAGACAGGACTCAATTTCTTCAGAGGTGCACATTGAAAGGACAGTGGGCACAAGTTGGAGTAAGGGATATTCCAATCAGATTAAATTTAAAAATTCTGTAAAATGAAAATCACCAAAGCATGGAACAAGTTGCTCAGAGAGTATATGGTTGCTCCATCTTGGCCTGCACTTGGTTTACAAGAAGCCCATGCAGTGGTGGGGGAAAAGTGACAGGAAAACTGCATGACAGAAAAGACTTGGGAGTGCTGGTCAACAAATGACTGAACATGAGCCACCATGTTCTCAGGTTTCCAAGAAGGCCAATGACTTGCACCAGAAATAGTGGCATCAGCAGAACTGGAATAGTAATTTTCCTCCTGTACACAGCATAGGTGAGGTCTCATGTTGAGTTCAAAGAAGGGAAACAAATCTGGTGAAGATTCTGGAGCACAAGTCTAATGAGGAACGGCTGAGGGAGCTGGGTTGTTCAGCCTAGAGAAAAGGAGACTCTCTGTATAACTACCTGAAATGACACTGTAGCCAAGTGAGGATTGATTTCTTTTCTCCCAGGTAACAAGTGACAGGACAAAAGGTAATAGACCGAAGTTGCACTGGGGAGATTTAGATTCAATATTAGGAACAATTTATTCACTGAAAGGATGGTCAAGCATTGGTCAGGCTGCTCAGGAAAGTGGTTGAGTCACAATCTGTAAAAGATGTGGGTGTATGGCACTTAGGGACATAGTTTAGTAGTAGTGGACTTGATAGTGTTAGGACTACAGTTGAATTCAATGATCTTAAAGGTCCTTTTCAACCCAAACAATTCCCTGATTCTATCATCCTAGGTTCAAAGAGTTTCCAGACAGTGTCTTGAGCCACCTGAAATAACTCTTATGTTAGTCAGTAATTCTACCTCTTTCATCAGGATGTTGAGCCAGCTGATCTCCAGAGGAGACTCAATCCACAGATATGTTATTTATACAAACATTGAGGCTTCCATGCTAAGAACTAAAACAGTGTGTCCAAGAACATTAGCCTGTCAGTTAGCTAGAAACACTGTGCAGGGAGGCACTCATCAAACTCCAAATTTGGATAAGGCAGCTCAGCAGTGTAAAACACATAGTAACAGAACAGGACCACTAGACTTGTGTGCTGGGTGAAATTTTTAACCCTGATTCCCAGAGAGAAGACTCATGCAGTGACCCACTTCCCAATTATTCCTGTGTCTCTGGCTGTGACTTACTACACGGATGACTCATGGACCTGCAGAGAAAATATTTACCAAACAGTCTGCTAACAGAGGATGAGGTAGGCAGAAAGGAAAGAACCATGCTAAATAGAGATCAGCATAATTGAATTCCATTTGCTTAGTGATCCTGCACCTTTCTGCTCTGTGCGGATATTTTTCTTTAAAAATATTAACTATAGAAAAGCTGAAAGAAAGCTTGTCAGTGTTTAAAATTATTTTTAAATAAAATAAACACAGGACAGCACTTCAAATTAGTTCGAACAGAAAGCAAAGCAAATCCTAGACAGATAGTCACCTAAGGTTGTGCCTGTGGCTAGCAGCTAATGGGTAAGTAGCCAGAGGCTATCTGCAAGTCAATAAGGCAAAATAAGCTGATAACTCCCCACAATATCTTTGTGGTGAAATATGTGCTTCACGGACTAGCTCTTCAGCCATAGCCCTCTGGTGTGGTGTCAGCATTTAAGACTTGGAATTCACCTGAGTTCACCATGATATAAACTGCAGCAAGGAGCTCATATCCTACCTTTACTTGAAGTTCCTTCCAAGACATGAAATTAAGCTGGCAGAAAAGCATGGGGGTCAGAATTTCTGTTGCTGTGTGTTTATACAGATTATCCTTTTATTCTTCAAATAACTACATTACATTAAACAATTTAATTAAAGAGAAAATCAGGGGAAATATTTTCAGGTCTACCTGTAGCAGTGGTTTCAATAAAAAAATCATTTTTCAGTATGAAAACTCACAGGTAAAGTAGTGGCACCGACAGAATTACTAAGGATGTGGGAAACTCTTTCTCTACCTCCTGCTTTGGGGCAGTAGGTTAGCCCAGTATTGCTAGTAGGGATGAAGATTTTCACATAAAATTTACCTTAGATAGTCCTAAAAGTGTTTGTATACTCATGCGGCAAAGTGCAACACTGAAAGAAAATATATTCTTGCATCCTCAAAGTGGTATTAATGACATTAATTTGATTCTGTTTCCAGGTTAATTTACCTGTGTCTCTCAGCAGAGATAATTATCTAGGGCATGGCACTAGCATTGTTGTATTGTTTCCAATTTCTAAGCTAAATGCTGCTGAGCTGTTTCAGGAATCTTTCAACTATTTGCCTCTGGGATCTTATGTATAAGAAAGCCAATACATCCTATTCTTCATTTGACAGCTTTGGTCCTTTGTAGGGCTTAGTTTCTTAACTATCTTAAGCTGTCCAAACTGTAAAAAAAAAAAAAAAAAAAGAAAAAAAAAAAAAAGCCAAAAAAAAAAAAAAGAAAAAAAAAAAAAAGCCATAATTCCTTCTTTTATGGATTCACTTTTTCTTTTAATCTTTCTGCATGGATAATGACACTTGGAGGTAATCCAAAAGGGAAGTTGCCATCCCTAGACCCAGACTGTAGAGTGTTTGTAGAAGGTATATCTGTACAAATCTCTGTATTTTGTATTTTTATCGTACTTGCTTCTCTATACTGATGATTCTGAAATATTAGACTAACGCATCAGGAACCCATAAAAAACTGTACCTTTGTTAATACAGACACAGAAGTTACTAAAACATACATTAAAGGATTGTCTACAAGATTGGAAAATTTCAGTTCAGTGTAAGATTTTGGGATTTATTTAATGTCCAAGATCTCTTTGAAGGCAGTGAATCATACTTCTCATTCAATGACTAGGAGTGCAAATTTGAAATTAGCTTTTCTAGCTCACTAGGAGAGCTTGAAATACTAGTAAATCAAGATTGATGTGGTGAAGGGGGCAATTCTGACACTGGCATGCATTAACAGTTACCTAATGGTATAAATTCTGAAACTGTGCAATACAAGTTTCAAGCCACATGTAATTTCCAGACAAACATCACTAAGACAAGCTTATGGCTGAGATCACCAGAATTTTGCTGTGCACAGAAATAAAATACATTAGCCAATAGTCCTTGATAATGAATAAAGAAAGCTCTTTAATGATGGTTTTTCATTATCTCCTACTTGCAGCACAACTGCTCAGTTGAAAATTTAGTCCCTGGTTTGTGTCAGCTTTTCCTGTGATCCCTCTAGACTTCCAGTATATATAATTTTTCATGTCCCTGTGAAGTATTTGTTGGATCCCCAATGAAGATCTTAGGAAAGTCACCTGAAACTGGGATGAACAAAGCACCAGTGGAAAATTCCAATGTTAAATTGTACAATTTAATATTAAGATTTGCAGTTATATTAAGATGCATGGTTCAATATTAATTTAAGAGTCTGAAATATTAGACTTTGGAATTTATTTTTTGACAGCTCCCTCAGACTGAGGAAAAAGCCATTTTAATACAGCTTCCAGTTCCTGCTACATTTTCTTGTCTCAAAGTATAGATCAGCAAGAGAACCACACATAGAACAATTATCCTCTGAGATTTCATAAAAAATTCCTATTGAAAACAATATAGAAAACGAGTCAGGAAACATATCTTTGAATGCATTGTTTCTAAAGTCGCACAATTACTGTCAAACATATTTCAGTAAGCAGTAAATGAACCCTGCTTGCACCATAAATCATTAATGTTTAATCACCAGCCAATGCCTCACTAAGCTCACTGGCATGGAAACTCCAAGATACTCAAAGGATAGTTCTAGCAAATCTGGCATGCATGGTTGGCTTGTGTGCTTAATTACTGTTTATGCATTGGCAGTATCCAAGCAGTTGTATGTAATAAATAGAACACTGTCACACTGTCCAGATGGTTTTAGATCCAGGGCCTAGGGAGTATGTTTGAAGATTACAGGCCTGATTTACTAACAATTCACACCAGCTCAATTGCTGAAAATCATGTTAATAGCATACGTTTCAGCAATTTATTCAATGCAAAAATAAATACACTATTAATGACTATTAAAAGCCGACTTTATATTCTATTTAGCCACTCTTCAGAAGAGATATAATGATTTTATTTTGGTTTGTGGCATTCAACAGCTTTATTTCTTTAATGTCCAGTAGTTTTGAGAGAAATTATTTTTTTACACAGAACAAAGGAGTGCCCAGCAAAGATAATCCAAGCTATTTTTGAAAATTATAGTTTAGGTATTAGAATGAGTATAGGCACTTTAGTGTGATGATGTGCCTGAATAAATTTACACTGTCAAGAATTAGAGGCAAAATTACATTTCATCAAATTAAAAATGGAATAATTAATTTTTTCGGTCCTTATGTACAAATAAAAAGCAAAATTATGCTATCATTTTTAAAATTAAAGGAAAAAAACCCAAACTAACAAGAAACTAAAATCCACCAAGACCAACAAACAGTAAATAAGTTCAAGAAGAACTACTGTCTTCTCCATCCCAAAACAGGATTTGACCCACATTAGGGAAATTTCTTTAACTATATTTCATTTGGGGAATAAGAAAGAGGAGAGAGAAGGAGATAAATTAGGAGGAAAGGAAGCAGATTTAGAGAGAAAATGCAGTTTTATGTAATAAATTAATGTTTAGAAGTCCTTCCATAAACAAAGAGTACTTGAAATCAACTTTTCAACACTTTGAGAATATATGAAGTCATCTCCTACTTTTCACAAGAATGTCCTATTTTAAAGATTATATAGAAGAGTTACTCTGGATGGAAATGAGAACAGAAATGGACTTTATCCCCTCCACATAAACTGGAAATTACCTGTGATTTTCTTTGCAGGACATGAAAAGAAAGAGTATGTTAGCAGCAAGTAATTGAACACAGTAAGAGAGGTGAAACCAAAAAGATTGATTAAAGAGTAAGAGTAATATTTTTCCCCTGCTTATGAGGGTAAAACCCACTACTGTCAATCTGATAAATTGTCTTGGTAAATGGATTATAATTTTAAGTTTGGTTTTGATTCAAAAGAAAGCGCCATACCAAATATGGTTTGATTTGCCATTTTTTATAGCAAATCATAGACCATATTTGGTAACCATCTGTCATATTTCATTGTGTTTCAAACTATCCATGATGAAGATGCTGTTCCGTAGTTTTCTTTTCATCATAAAAAACTCACAAACAGACTACCTGAAGAATTTCATTAATATATCCAAAATAGGATTTATGGTTTACAGCTAACTACTTCTATGGTGCAGTTCAGTTCAGGTTAAAAGAGATATCTGAAATAGGTGAATAACTGCATCTCCACTGGCTGCAAAAGGGCTCTAGCAAAGTAGTTCAGCTGGTGAGAGGTATACATTTAACAGCCACAGACAAAATATATTCTAAAGAAATAATTGTCCCACTAACCCAGTGTGCTGGTTTTAATATCAGCAGGGAAATTAAACACCAAATAATTCCCTTCCCCTGTCTGTAGAGAGTGGTTTCCCCAAGGGAAGAGGAAAACCCTGGACTAATGCCCTGGGGAAACCCCTTTCTTAGTAAGAAAGAGATTGAGGAAAACTCACATGTTCCCTCAGTTCAAGTATGCAAATTGTTGCTAGAAAGTTCCTAGTTCCTTGTGTTACCATAGGTTGATTTTCAGTGCAGAAATTCTGATATTCCTAATTGTTCTCCCCTATTGGACACTTCCCTCAGACCCGTCTTAACTCCCCTCCCACAGCGAGATGAATAAATACCCCTGTCTGACCTTGGACCCTGCCCTTTGACTTTTGTCTTTGGCCCCTTGTTACTACATTTTTACAGTTCACTCCAAATACAGTGTATGCCTTCTTGTTTGTTATTTTTGCATTATTAAATTTCTGTTTCTGGACAACTGGATCAAGGCTGCCTCTCTCTATCAAGTCGCCACTGGGGCAGAGATCTGAGGAAAATCAAAGGGGTCCAATTGTCCAGGCTCGGACCTCTGGGAGTTTCACATATCCCTTTCAGTAAGGAAGGAACAATAAATAAGAGATTATGAGTTGAAATAACAATTTACTAATAGCACAAGAAAGGGTGAGTGAGGAAAGTAAGAGGGTGAGTAAGGAAAGCTCCCGAGGTTTAACATTCCTCCCCTCCCCAGACAAAAAACACTGGAAAACAGAGGCACACAAACCCCAGAAGCTGGTTCATCCAGACAGAAGCTGTGTAGCCACTGGCTCAGCTCAGTTGCCGCCGCTGCCTCTACCGCCCCCGGCTCTCCCCGGCGCTGTTCCCGGGAGGGAGGAGCGGGCGGACGGAGAAGGGCTCAGCCCGGACCCTGGAGCTGTCCGCTTCAGCACCACCTCTGTGTGTTCCCGCTCCGGAGGAAAAATGAAGCCGGGAGCTAGCGGGCGGCAGGAGAGAACAAGTTTGATGGGGTGTTAACAGGACAGTCCACTTAGCTTCGCCAAGCGAGGAAAGATGGGGCACATTCCCTTCTGCTCCTCAGCTTTTCCTGCCAAAACCGTGGCCTCAGCAACAGCCACGTGTGGTATGGAAGAAACAATGTGGTCACACAGACTAAAAACTCCACCACCTTTCTCTGTAACCAGGATACCTAGGAGCCACCTCCTATTTTTATTTATATTAATGTTCAACCGGTCATGTTCTGCTACTGACTGTGGGGAACTGGACTTCAAAATGAAATTATACCTACATTGTTTTAGTATCTTGATATAGAAACTTGTTCATAAGTCCTTACACATTAGACTTATTCTTTTTTCCAAGTCATCATGGAAGAAGAAAATAATATATATTTCTTGTATTCAGTGCTTCATATTGATTAGATATAATAAAGTAGTTAAATGTAGACATTTCCTAGATGATCATAGAAGCTCGTATCTCTTTTTTTGGACTGTATATGACATACCAACCTAATTATGTACCACTATTAATTTGTATGGTGTGACAGTGCAGAGTTGAATCCCCAGGTGTTTCAGTCATTCAGTCATTCTACATTGTTCTAAATTAATAGTTTACATCATTTAAGGTCAGAGCAAAAGCTACAAACAAGTCTTACTGGAAGCCTTCAATCATTATTATTTGTTTGAATAATAAAAGTGGTTTTGAGATACTGTCTGTCATCAGGGGATTTGTAAGGGGTATTATCAAGACTTTGTTTCAGATGGATGTGGAAAATTAAGGATTCAAAACTGAGAAGAGATTTTTCACATTTTTAGTACACTGAAATGGAAAACAAGAATCAAAATTAACAGCAACCACACTGTAATACCAGTGATTGAGATTTTCCAAAATCTGATAAGAACAGAATTTTCCAGGCCCATAATACATTAAACATCCCATAATACATTAAACATTCACTTTTTTTTTCTTTTTTTTTCTTTTTTTTTTTTTTTTTTTTTTTTTTTTTTTTTTTTTTTTTTTTTTTTTTCCCACTGAGACTGTTTAAGCAAATTTTGGATCAGAATCTGGGCCAACATGTTGGTGCCCTTAACATACATGTCATATTATTCACTTATACCCTGATATGTATTGCTGTACAAAATGAAGTAATATCTGTCGGAAAAAAAGGCATAAATGTGATAATCTTCCTCTTGTCTTTATTCCCAACTTGTCAGAATTTTAATGATAACTTCTCTTACTGATGCAGAAAGACTAGAGGTTCTCCATGTTGATCACACAGACTTATTATATATGAAACAAGTAAGATTACCTAATTGATACTGTCACTACAGATTTTGAAGTCCCTTTTTTGAGAGATACAGATACAATTCCATTTGCTACAATTTAGACAATCTCTTGCATCCAGTGTTCAGCCAGTGAATGCCTTAGTCTGGGAATGTGATTTGTGGTCCTAATTCTTGAATGTCACCTTGTAAGACCTGCCTTTTCTTCATGTTGCTTAAAGTTCAGAATTTTTTTACCTATTCTTACTGTGATTTTCACTGTTTAGTGATTCAATTAAGAAACAGAATTTTACCAAGTCTTCCTCTTTTGTGGAGATTATGGAGATTATTATAATTACGGGAATTACATATTTGATAATTTGTTTATTTAAAAAAATTAGTGATCTGACTAGAAGTTTTATTTCATGCAATCTGTGATGAAAAATCCATGGAAAAGTTTCATGCCAAATAACTGTGATCATCTTCTGGGATTTAAAACCAAGCATAACACAGGCTGACATATTATATGTTGGCACAGCCAATATGTGATTGTTCCTTTAGACAACCTAATATTTGCTTTCTCCAGGTTCACATTCATCTTAATTTAAAGGAAAGGAGAAGTCTCTGCTTTCATTTACAAAACAGTAGAGCAGAAACATGAAAACTGGAGTGACTCATACAGATTTACCATGTAAAAAGAACAGAATCTGCCTGTTGACATATTTTAATAACAACAGGTTCAATTCTCCCAGAGGTTTATCAAGTCAGTAATTTTTCATGAGTACTGAGGTAATTCCAAAGACATATTCTTGGGCTTATACTCTTTACGTACTTTTGTACTTTTAGTTGCATAACTATTGCATCATGGTGATCAATCAAGATAATCATGTATCAACATTTTGCCATTTGCTTTGTCCAGGAAAACACACCTTAGCTTGATTAATTCACTTCATCTGAGGTAAAAAAAAATAAATAAAAATTCTTTTCTGGTAAATTTTAAAATTCTCAAGCTAACACTTTTGAAGATTCTTGCTTTAGTGAGGCTAAATTTTGGCCACTACATTTTGGCCTCAGAGTCATAGATTTCCCTTTACTACTCCTACACAAATTTATACCAGCAAAATCATCATAAAGAAGAACTTTACAATTCTCTCACTTTCCATTTACTCTGAGTGATGAAAGACCAGCTGACCTGGTAAAAGAAAGAGAGAGGAAAAGAATGTGGGAGGAAAAATGGAAGGGTAACAGGGAAGAAAGCAAAAAAAGAAAAGTGAGGTACAGACTCTACATGAAAAATGGAATAGAAAGATGGGAACTTGGACCCCCTGGCAAAAGGAGATCAGAAATAGCACAAATATGAATAAATGGTCAATGATCTAGCTACACAGAATCATCACAGACTTGAAAAAAGGGACAAAATTAAAGGAGAATAGGCAACTTAAATTCAAAAGTCAAGTTATCCAAGTGTGATCTATATGCATGATGGAACTGCACTAAAGCACATCCAAGTTGACATCAGCTCTTGTACTGTAATCCTGAAAGCAGAGTAACAGAGGTGTGAGAACACTCTGACTATGAAATACACTTTTTTTCCTTTCTGTATTGGAAATGGCTTTGTCTTCATTGCCCTGGCATTTCTTTACTATCCATTGTTTAATGTGCAAGTGGGACTATAGACATAAGACAAAAATAGTTTTTTTAAGAAATCACAAATTTATTAAAAAATGTTTATTAAATATATCACATGAAAGGGAAGATCACTGAGATAGGTATCAGAGGAAAAGGATACAAGTCTTAAAAGTTAATTGACTGCAGCAGTTCAAATAGATTTCACTTTAGCTGAAAAGGGATTTTTCTCTCTTGGCTGGATTTTCAAAGTGCAACCATGTGTACAGATTCTTAAACTATAGTACTATTCCTTTTCTCAGGAACAAGCCACTGAAAAGCAGTACTTAAAGATGCTATGAAATGTATTAACTTAAAGGATCTGTCTAGTAGTTGTCATTTCTTTACATTCTTATCTTATGTTTTGATAAGCTGTATCACTAGTCCAATATATTCTCGTTTCCTTATGACACTGGCTTTTATATCCAAGTGAGACTGGTGAGATAGCTGTATAAAGGTCATCAGGAGGACATAATGGAAAAATATCTTTCTGGCTCTTCTTCTGGATATATAGAACAGTTTTATTTAGTTGAAAAATAAAGATTTAAAATTGTAATATGAGAAAAAGGTATAATCTTTTTATGGTTAATGTTGGTATAATAATATGCTCAAGAACACAAGTAGATTATATGCTATTTTTCAACAAGCAGCATTATTAAGTAATGGCCTACAGATATTGACATTTGTAGGATATAAAAGGACATTCTTGCACCATGAACTGAAGCTGTACATTTACCTCCTTTCACTCTTTTCTTCAAATGAAGTTATACAGTGATATCATCCAAACAGCTATCTATTGCAAAGGCTATAAATGCTGCAATAACAAAGTTAATAGGATAATTTCAAGTTGTCGTTCTGAAATACTGATTAAAGCAATTGTTAAATTGAAATGGTTATGCCTGTTTATAGGGCATAAATTTGAAGACAATTCTACATAAACACATTAAGAACTGTACTTCAGTAGCATTATAGCCTTCCAAAGATCTGAAAACTGGTAACAAGTAAGTGATAGATAAATTTAACATTACTCAGACTCACAGAAACAAATTAAAGTGAAATAAAAATATAAAATCTCATTGAAGCCTCTAAAATTTTAGTATATGTATTGCACTTGAACAAGAGGAACTTATTCATAAAATTTGTGCAGAGACATATTTTTACAATCCTGGGGTAAGAGAGGCATGATAAGTAAATAAGTGAGATGGGGAAATGACCTAGTTTGTCAAACTAGTGAAATAAAAAACTAGTATGAAATCAAAACTAGCATGAATGGAAAAGAGCAATTAAGGCTTGAATTCCTGACTCTCAGAGAAAGTGTGACTTATCAGATATTTTGATTTCCAACACTTAGAATTTATGCAGCTAAATCAATGAAACAGGCTAGACTGAACATAGGAACTGTAGCAGTGTTTGTATATGTTCAAATCTCTTTTATCATAAGGCATATACCCTAAGAAGTGCGATTTTTTTCATTGTAGAATATGATATTTTCTCCTCTCAAATAATTCTGTCAGGTAAATGGAAATTCAGTGATGGACAGATTCATAGTCTGATTCTTTAGATGTGGAATACTGATGCTACTAGGTTGCTTCTCCTTTCTTATGGAGACTGTAAATGAAGAGAATAATTCTCATATCACAGGCCGTGGCTGTCACAATTAAACTAGCATAGAAACAAAGCCTTTTGGACTTCCTTTCTTTCTGAAAAATAAACATCAAGCTGTGATTGCCTGAGTCACAATTTGGTTACTGTTATGTTATTTGGAATGTTTGGTGAACTACGCAGTGCCTTATTTAGAGCTCAACGTGTATGTTATTTACCTCTGAGTTAAATTGCTGTTATACATTGGGCTTGAATCACTCAAGACTTTCAAACCTGATTATAGCAGAATATTTTCATTTTAAACACTATGGGATATAATGAGAAAATGGTGCAGAAGGAGCGTAAGCATGGCTGCCTACATTGGCAACAGGCAAACATACTGTGCATTGAGCATTAGCTTCAATTTCAAAGGTGTCCTCCAGGATTACATTGAGACTTGTGCCCATGAAACTGCCCTTTGCTAGTCTGAAGAACAGAAAAAAGGCTCAAATCTGATTATTCAGTATAAAGGAATAGTTCACAAAACTATTTATGCCCACAAACACCACATTTAAATATGACCTGAAAATATTGTAAGCAGAAATTTTGTAGTTTCTAACAAATCATAAATAAATTATAAGAATATTTCAGGCAATGCTGAAACTATGTGTCATGCTTAATCTCTATAAAATAATTTTCCAGTTTCTTAAACATATTTTTTAACCTATTTTATGTTTTTAAACTTAATTTGGGAAACATTTTAAGTTTTAACATTTTTCTATTTTTAGTAAAAATACTATACAAAGTTCCATTTAATGCACTGAACAATCACATCCATGACTTAATTTAAAAGATGCATTGGGTTTGTTATTCATCTATCAGCTATAAAAATTTATTTTAGAGACAATTTAGTTACGTTCCTTTATTTCTTCACTTACTGCATCCTCTTCCACTTTTTGCATTCTTTGGTTGCCGGTAACTGTCATAAAGTTCATTACATCTTCCAGATCTGTATTTTTCATCAAGTAGTGGTACAGGGAGGTTTTTTTTGTTTCACTGAGCCATAGAAAACTTACTAGTTAGGTACTTGATGATAATAAATAGTGCTCATCATTTGAGAGAGCTCATCAGACTTGCTGACAGGTATTTCAGTAGTTTTCATTTCTACTATTCCTTGACTTTTATGTTATAAATATTTAGCAGTTTTTCCACCCTGAACTTCTTCTTTACTCCTGTATCTGCTCTCCTTTCCCAGAGTTTATTTTGACCCCTTAAGACTGCTCTGAATCATTGTAAACTTTTGGCTATATTTGTGCTAATAGCTTTAAAATTGTAAGAGTTTCTCATGTCTGTATCCATGTCCTTAGTAAAGAAATAGATCCTGGCCATAGATGGGTTTTCCTGAACACTTTTAACTTATACTCCCAGATATTTTCTCATTTTTTATTTTTGTTAGGTTTTTAACAATCATTTTGTCTATTAACACTTAAAAAAAAAAAGTTACATCTTCTGCAAAAGCAGAATTATGTGTTTTATGAGTGATGGCTGGTGTCTAATAAAATCACATTCTCTCTTTCAGTAACATTCTTTTCACCCCAACTTTGTAGACACTGAGTTTTAACATCAGGAAACAAACCCTTTTGGAGTAGACAAACATTTATTATAGTCTGAAGTTATGCTACATTTCCCCTTTAACATAAACTAATATCCCAAAAAAGCATCATTTTTAGAGTGACAATTAATGAGACCTACTTGTCTGAGTTGATACTATTATATTTTGTTGGGTTTTTTTTGAAAATTCAATTATAGTTAAAAAAATTGAGGCTTAAAATTGAATTATCAGGACTAAAATATAAAATTCATTACTCTGTATGCAATATGGACTGAAACTTAAAGAGGTGCTCATTTTTCCTGTCTTCTAAACTGGTGATCTGTAACACATCTTTCATTAGCAGCTTCTCTAAAGTATCAACTGGAACTCACATCTATGATGATATCACAGGTCCTGTTCTCTTGAAGGGCAAAATCATTCTAAAATGCTTTATGACTAGAGTTGTCTATTTTTTAATTAATTTTTTTTTTTACTCCAAATAAGATTTCTGTGACAAAAGTAATCTGCTCTATGGTTAATATATAGTTTTGAAAAACTATCAGTTTTCTGAGTGAAAGAGACATTCCAGTCTTGGACAAAATAATTTATGGATAGAGATGTGTGAGAGTCTTGAACATAAAAAGCAGGCATACATATATTTCCCAAGTATAAAAACTCAGATATTAGAAGATTTGTAAAAAATCTTCTCTATATTCATGCATGTAAAAAATCTTGGTTTGAAACTGCAAGTGATTTTACAGGATAAAATTGTCATCCTGGCAGAAGCATTTTAAAAATATCACCACAGTTACATTTTGGACCTTCCTTTTTATGAATTACATATTTTAATTTGTTTCTTGTTTTTTAAAATTGCTTGTGCTTTTCTACAGAAATAACAAGACAATTATTTTGTAACTGTTCTAATTCTTCAACCACAACATTATACAGCTGGAAGATAATGTATGCAGAAAACATTTGATACCCTGGCTACCACTGAGAAAAATGTCTAAAGATTTTAATCTTATGGTATTACATATTTTCCAATTTGGCAACTAATTCAGATTAGTGGCTAAAATAATTAGTTAAAAACCAGTTAATGAAATTAAATGGCATCCACCCTGTGTATTTTTTTGTTCTGCACAGAATAAGAAGTCAAAATTAGCTAAAATTAGTCTATCATGTGGTTTAATCTGTAGAAATTTCATTCTAAATATATTATATAGATTACACAATTTGGGTATATCATCAGACTAAATTGATTTTCAAACATATTCATATTTTCCAAGGATTGTAATGCAAGATTAATTAAATATTGTGATTCTAATGGAGTTAATATCACTGAGATTTTACTCTTTTTTACTGAAATATTTTTGATTAGTATGCTTTTATTCCTAAGAAATAAAAAAAGATTGTATATAGAACAGTACAATTAAAAAAACCCAAAATAACAACAAACAAAAAGCAAACTCTGTGACAAGGGGTTTAGATCCTATACTCTTATACAAATGGAGTAAAGAAAACATGAAAAAACTAATTCCAAATGAATCGAACTAAGAGCAAGTGCAGTAGACCTCCACAGATAAATAAGTGAAAAATCAAAATTTATTAATTCATTCACAGACTATATGAAACTCCAGATAACACAGTCAGGCTTTTTGTATCATTCTCCTCTGTTTAGGCAAGAAGGAGCAGAATGATTTTTTTTTCA
The DNA here is from genome assembly GCA_013401135.1 of Cettia cetti. NCBI lineage: Eukaryota > Metazoa > Chordata > Aves > Passeriformes > Sylviidae > Cettia > Cettia cetti. The sequence continues at coordinate 33,667 of VZUI01046628.1, forward strand.
TGTGACCTCTTATTTGCTTGGGCATCTGCAGGTTACTTTGGACTGCCATAATCAGCTTGACAAACAGATTTAGTGCACACATGGGAAGAATGATATTGAACTTTAAGAAGCTCAAGATGGCAGAAATCCTTGAGATTTCATTGCTGTTTTCTGCTCTAATATCTACCACCCCAGAGGCTGAAACACCGCTGCAGAGGACATTAGAACAGGACAAAAGAAAACAGCACTTACTACAAAAATGCAGCAGAAAACTGAGGAAGTGAAATGTAACGACCAGATCTCAGCATATCAGACCTGTTGCTGCTGCATGATACATATGCCAAAACTGAAAAGACATTGCCTCCTAAGCAGAGGAGTGTAAAAGCACTCCAAATAAATAGACCCTTAATTCTGAACAGTTATACAATTAGAAATACTGCTCTCTATCTGAGAGTTTTAATTCCAATTATAAATACTGTCAAAGTGTCTCCAGTGACTCTTGGGTCATAGTTAACATATGCTGTGCATGGGCTTTGAGGCTGAAATGCAAAATAGTAAAAATGTATTTCAAACAGGCATATCGTTATAGATATTAAAAAAAATCCTCTACAAATCAACAAGAATGAAAAACTGATATCTAGAGAAAGCTAAAATGAAAAAGTATCAGATTATTATCTGCCTTTCTAGATATTTAGGATCTCAACATATTTAATAATAACTTTCAGAGCTCTGCGATGTTTGATACAGAATTTTACCCATTTCTAAAAGAAAAAAAAATTATGCAGTGCTTCTGTAATGATCCCCTACAGAAATACAATTGATCAAAGATAAAAGTGTGCATTGTTAGTAAGCCATTTCTGTTCATCCATGTTCTACAGTGTACTCTATCAACTGTTTTGCCATTAAAACTGTTGAATTTGAAAGCAGAATTCTAGTCTGAGAGTATGCCTAAACATCTTTAAGAACAAGAAAGGGATCTAGAATAGTTGGCAAATATTTATCTGAGATAAATGAAAGAAATCAAAAAGAATAGTTGCTGCCTAAGCCAGGTATATGAGATAACTTATGGTCTCTTCTGAAAAATCAATATAATATTTTCATATCTCTGTTAAGATAGAAAATATTAATATGTTGAAAGATATCTGAGTCTTGGAAGTGATTGGACAGTATGAGCTGAAGAAATAACAAAAACAACAATATGAATATTGAATTGTACAGGGAGTATGAAAGTCTTAGGGAACTCTTTCTAGAATGTGATGAAGTTTTATTAAATAGGGTTAATTAAATAACTACAGATTGTAATAAAATATCTATTAGCTAAAGGAGCAACCTGTGTCATAAATTCAAAACAAAATTTTATGTGAATATTAACTTACATTTATGGGGGGTTTTGCATTTGGAAATTTACAATGTCATCCAGGCACATAAGAATTGAAAAACCAAGTTGCAAAATTTAGGTGATTTATTTGCCAGAGGCTAATCAGAATATAAATCAAACAAGAACAAAAACCTTATCTCTAGTTTTTAACCTCTTTTAGGAGAAAGAAAAAAATCACCCGCAACATTTCATTCTTCTGATCAGTGTGATAGGCTGAAGTATTCTCTGTGTCTACCCTTCCTTACATCCCACAGCATCCCTTAGATGTTTCTGTAGCAAAGACAGACTGAGAAAGGCACAGTATAAAAATGCTCTGGAACTGCTCTGAGCTGCAGGATTGTGAGTAGCAGCAGCACAGAGCAGTGGGCAAAGCATATCCCTTGAAACAGGATTCCCAGAATAGCAACGAGCCCAAAGAGGTTCAGCCCCATCAGAGCAGGGGAGGAAAGCAGAACAGGATGACAATCTGGCTATGCATTTGAATAAAATGCTGAAGTTGTTTAAGACTAAGTCACATGGTAGGTAACGTATGACAGTCTAATTGGACATGCATCAGTAGAGGAGGCACAGCCACGAGGTTCCCATTTCTGTCCAACATTTTATAGTTTTGGGGAAATCATATATAGAATTCTCATGCAGGATTCTCTCTAGTTACAAGTACTGTAAGAAATGCAATATTCCAGTCTTTTCCCAAAGTCAAAGAACATCATGAGAAAAGAAGAAAACCCAAACACCATACCCCATTTTATTTATCTGTTTTATTTTGCCTGATTTATTTCTGAGTGTCCTTGCAAACTTGAAATTTAAATAATAATATGAAAGAAAATAGTATGTTCTGGAATTCCAAAAATTCTTGAGATGTCCTTTACTATGACACAGATGTTCTCAAGCCATTTCAGAGGCCTTTTCTCAGCAAATTATCCCCTCCTGTAGCATTTGACAAAATGATTCCTCAGCATATGAACTGATAAGATTGTTTCACAGAACTACAATTTTTAAGAAATCCTCCTGACTGTTATTCAATTCTAATAACTTTCCAACTTTTAGTCTGTAGGTTACTGGCTTTGTTTCCTTTAGCAAATACTTCACTTATGTTCAGCAGAGTCTCATCCAAGCATAGCAGAACTGTTTTTTGATTTTTCAAAGCTAGAAATTTAAATAAAGCATCAATGTTGTAAAGTGAGTGCAAAGTGTCAGTAAGAAAAAAAAACAAAACAAAAAAAACCCAAAAAAAACAAAAATAAGAAAAATATAAAGAATTTGAAGTATGGTCCAAGGTGATATTTTTTCAATATGGCTATTTTAAATTTACTATAGCATTACATAAACTCACTTTTTTTTTCCACTTTCCAATTCTTCATGTTATGGGTAAAACTAAATTTTTAATTTAAAAAGGCTGGAATCCAGTTTTTGGGTTAATTTATATTTTTTTTATACTTTATAATGTGCGTTTACCAACCATTGCAAGATAAACTTTCTCACAATTGCTTCACTTTTTGTAAACCAACATCTTCTGCCCAAAATTAAAAACATTATCTTCCAAGCAGATGAAATACTTAAGAATGCAGTTATAGTTTTATGAACTTAATTTTAAGATAAAGGGTTGACAAAATGTGTTCCAAAGCTTTTTCTCCAAATAAGATAAAAAGGCAGGTTTTCAATGGTTGTGCTACTAAACTTAGAGATAATATGATATTCTTAGTCAACAACTATGGGCCTGAAAAATATTAAGCATACATAATAGGAAACTAGAAGCCCAAGTAAGAAGGACTTCACTGATTAACAACTTGATATGTATATTCATCTTGTCCTGGGTTTTTTTGCTTTTTCTTTGTAACTACTTATTTATTAATTTCAGTGCAGTAGCATTTGAAGGGATTAAAATGCATTAAGAAAGAAATAACACTGCATGAATTAAACCCCAGAAATCCTATTCCATTTTATGCAGATGGAACTCCTACACTGGTCTGATTTTTTATACAGTATCTGCACTTCATCAGCAGTAGACTTGCCATATCAGTTGATAATAGCTTTTAGTCAGTATGGAGTTGTTATTGTTCTAGAAGTATGTATTACCCATTAGGAATCTTTGAACTGTTAAACTGTTTTTTATCTCATAGCTTAATTTCAAAATTCTTTGAACATATTCAGCTAATTTTTATCAGCATGGAAAGTATTTCTTACACAAAATAAAATGTTCCTAGAAATATCTGTGAATTTCCTTGGAGGATCATGATTTCTCACAGACTTTTGTTCCTTTGATTTTCTACTTGCACGATATAATGTATGTGTCTTTCCTTACTATTAAATGTTATCAGTGAAGTTGGAATCATAAGGATTTTTTTCTATGTGACAGCAGCAGGTATTCTGTACTTTTCTTCAGGACTTAAGTTCATTTATTGCATTGCTTAATATTTACAAGGTAATAGCAGCTCTGAGTAATCATTACAAATCAATTGATAATATTGCACAGGAGGTTTTTGAAGGGTGGAAGTGAACTCCATCAAAGAAGGGTGATAAATCAATAAAAGCCTATGATTGTTTCATGAATTCTTTTAGAATGTTCTCACTTTAAAAAGCTAGAATATCAATTTTTAACCACAACGACAAATTAATACAATGCAAATTTATGGGTTCTTCAGTGTCAGATAACAAAGATAAATAGTGTTGTTGGACATCTACTAAGACAATGTCACAAGTGTAAAACACATTTACTGCAGCTATACTGCCTGTATTTTATAATCATCACCAGTTTCAGAGTGAAACAGAAATGAGTTACATCATATGTGATGCAAGAACTGCACCATGGATCATTGGGTGGGCAAGAAAGACAGATTTTTTTTCCATACAGGTGGGTAAGAACATTGAAAAAGACAATGAAGTATTTTTTCTATGGGAGCAGAGAACAATTTTAGAACTACACACTTTAGCCAGTCCAGTTACATTGTGGTTGTGGTCACATATTGAGAGGAACGGTAATAGATAGGCTGAGGAATAACATCTAAGTTCTGACCTCCTGGCAAAATCCTGTTTTTCCCGTTTCTAGGGTTATCAGGAGCACCCTTGATAGTATAAGGATATTCCTTTCTAAACCAGTCAGAATAGACTCCTTCTGTAATTAATAAAAATCTGACTGAAGAGTCACTAAAGCCTTATGTACCATTGATACAATTTTTGAATTATATTCAAAATAAGTCTGACAATTTACGCCTATTTCCACTTTGGCTCTTAAGAACTTCACTTAACTTTAGCATACGCACCTCAAAAGTTAGATGAATCTTATCTACCTTATTGTCTGGGCTTTCCTCCAAACTCTACCAATAGTCACTTAGCAAACACAAATACTAAGCCTTAGATATTAAAAAAAAATAATTAAATAACTGACTTTTGAGATGTTGTGAACTTACCACAGCTTCTAATCTTAAACCAACCTCAAACTGAGCAGCAAACTTACATACTCTTTTGTATTACCTATCCTGGTTTAAGTGCTAACAGCCGTCTTCAGAGGAGGAACTGAAACCAGGTAGGGCTAATAAAAATTTTGGTGCCTGAGAATTTGGGACAAAGTCTGACCATTAAGAAAATCTTTGGAAAAACACAGTAAAGAATAACCTGTGACTTCACAATTTTTATAAAATATATGAACTTTTAGTGACTAAACAAAATAGTAAAAATTTGTTTGATTAGCATCAGATTGCTAAGCATTAAGTGCAAATGCCTCCATATTTACAGCACTTATGAATTGCCATTCATGTTATAAATGCACAACCCATGAGTAGTTTCCATTTGTTTTCTGTTAATATCCATCAGCTGAAGTCACATGAAGTCATTACTGCCATTTAACTGAGAAGGAAGTTTCAAATGTTGTCTGAGACTTGATATTAACAATAAAGAATTAAAATGTAGGTCATTGCAAATCTAAAGAACTTTAAAATTAAAGTATTGTGATACTTTTGCATTTATACACATTGGCCATTTTACTACTGTCAGTAATCCATACGAAGAGATATATGTGTTAGATACAGGAATAAGAGGTGGACTTTTAGTGCTGTTTATTCCACACCATTCACATCATTGTGAGCTTGAAGGGTACAGTTCTTGGCAGGAACAACCAACATTTTACACTTTCATAGTAAATGTTGGCATCCTGTGTCTTCTGTAGTTTAGATTGTAATCAAGTAGGGAGTTATTTTGCTATAATATGTAATTTTAATTTTTATATATTTTTTAACTGACTCCAGTGGTTTCTACCATGGTTTCTGAATAGTTTGAGTGCTCTGAATCTGTGTATTTCTGGTAAATTTAGTATTTTTCTTAAACACATCTGCCACCTCAGATATTACTAGACCTAACTTATAGGTGGAGAAACTCAAGATTCTTAGAGAAGTGGCTTGCCCTGAATGAGTCAGCATTTCCCAGGAGACCAGGGAAAACAGGAAAATCTCCTGGGGTGTTGTTAGGAGCTGTACCAGTCCTCTGCCTCTACATTGCCCTTCTGCTGCAGCAGATCAGAGCAATGTGGCTTACCAAAATTAAGCAGCTAAATAAATTAAATCCATTCAGATATTCTGAAGTAATCTTCTTGACAGAAATCTTGAAAATATCCCCAAGTTAAAATAAAAAGGTAAGCTTTGGTTCTTGGATTTTGATTCACATATTAGTAACCCTCAGGTTTCATATTTAAAAGAAGGAAAAAATAGCTTCCACATAACCTAGAAGCTGGTTTTGGAGGAAATAAGGCTTGTTTTGCTTCCAGTCCTTTACAAGGGCCTTATTTCCCTGGTCTTGTTTCATTTGATTAGATTGTTTGCTTTTGATTTGCACATAATACACAAAAACTCTTATCTCAAGCTTTAGGCTTTAGCCTTGCCATATAGTTAACAAGTAATCATATATTATAAAACCAACAATTTAATTTTTACTACTACAACAAAAGATAACCAAGTAAGAAAATGAATATAACTTTTCCCATCCTTCAAAGACAATTTCTTCGCACATACTTACTTAAGACATAGAGGACAAAAAAATTACTTTACAATGGATTTGTCTTCCAATGTAAGGAGTAGGTTAAGAATAAATTGGAGGACTTCATACATACTGCTAAATTTTATTAAATTAAGAGACATTTGTTCAGTGATTTCTTATGATGATATTATCACTTTTGAAAGACACTCAGAGTCATATATTAAAAATTACTCTATGCTGCTCCAGATATAAGCAGAGCCAGAAATGCTATGGTCTAAACAAAAGAAGTATCTTCCAGGCCTTTTAACAAGATGATACAGATAAGAGGAACAAAGCATAGGAAGGATAAATATAAGTCTGGCAAAGGAGGCAAGAAAAGACCTAGAGACTTCACCAGTGGAGCACTCCAATGTAAACACACAACTTTGTATGAAGGGAGGAGGAAGTAATAAATTTACAGGTAAAAATGTCAAGGTAAATTGAACTACTCATGGAATTCTTGGGATGTTGTCAGGTAGTTCCTGTAGCCAAAATCACAACTACCAAACCTCTCCCTGTAAGTAGTTATGTGAAATGCAGGTTGAAGTAAACTACAAACTTCCATGGTACTTATTGGCATCCCGGTCAACACCAGTTTCATTCCAAATGTAACATTCTGAGGCAATTCTTGCCAAAAATCCCAGGCACCATCTGGTATCTGAAAACTCTATTACAAGGGGGTCTAAACTACACTATTAGAATGCTAAGTAAATTCAAACCAGGATGTGGTTGTATGTGCAAAAGGTAGCTGAGATATTAAATGCTTTAAATTATATTAAATGAAAGGATGTTAAACATTACATAAGTTCAAGGCAAGGCCTGACTTTATCATGTTTGAGCGCTAATAAACAGACAAAAAAAAAAATATTTAACTCTGGTAGTTCTTGAGATGAAAGTGCATGGAGGAGTGCCATCAGAGAAAGTATCATGTATTCTTGTCCAGGTCTTATGTTCTGATACTCTTACCTTTACACTTGCTTTTGACAACTTTCAGAAATAATACAACTTTAGATAGGCTTTTGATCTGTTGCAGCACGGTCATTCTAATGCTTTTATACTTAAAGTCAAATGTAGGAATTAAGGGTAACAAGAAAATTTCAGAATAAAAAACTGTAACTGAAAAGAAGAAAAAAGAAATTCCGTCAGATGAGTGAAATGGGAAAATCACGACATCAAAGACTTGGTGAAGTTGCATTTTCAACCTGAAAATACTGGAATAAACATTTAATGTTTTGATGTTCTAGTTTATTTTTTATCAAAGTTAATTCAGAATTCTGTACTCAACTTATTATTTTCTTCATCATTTTTTCCCCACAAAACCATACAGACTAGTATAAAAAGTTGAGATTTGGGGACTTTTCTTCAGAATAATATTGGTTTCACCATACAATTCACCTACAATTCACCTACAAAAAAGCAGCAAAGGCTCCTACTGTAAGTAGAAATGTATTTTGGTCTACACTTTGTCTGAAATGTTTTTATCATACCAATGAAACTAATAATTCATTAATGTAGGCTTGGAGAAAAAAAAATTAAACATTATATATATATATATGCAATTTGCCTCCTAAATGAGAAGATTTCAACCAAAATGTGCTGTCTTTGTACTTAAGTGTTTTAGCAGAAACTGATTTTAAGAATGACCTGCATTTCCCAGTTTGATTACAAACTTGATCAAGTGTTCTGAAATGGCTAGATTCAAGAATTTCCTCCTTTTCATTCATTATGAAATGCTTCCTGTACACAATATGTATACAAGGAAATATGTATCTGGTGGGGAAGCCTGAGTGTGCTTGTCACAGAATATCCAGAGAGATTAAATTAATTATAGCAGCGAAGTATTCTGCCATTGGAGTCCTGTTGAATATAGGTAAAAGATTTCTGAGAACAACTTTCTCTAAACTAAAAATTTTTAATTTAATTTTAATGTAATACCTCAAGTTAAATTTTGTTTTTCGGGACAGGAGCTTTTTGTAGTATTCCAGCATCTCCCTATTTTCCCCTTTCTACCTTCAATAAATAAGCCACAAATCCTACAGTAGGAATTGCGGCACATAAGGATGCCCTTCCAGTCACACTCTTAATCAATTCCCTTCCCAGAGTTCAAATTGGAAACCACAAAAAGAAATAAATTTATAAGGAATGTGAGGAAGGAATGTATGTGGAGAGATTATTCCAGCTTTATACCCCGAGGAGGATCTCACCAAATATAATGAAGTCTGTCAGAACTTTAGTAAAAGACAACTGTTAATCCTTGCATTTGTAAACCAACATAATTAACAAGTGTACAAAAACAACCTGACACACCTGCAAAGAACAACTGTTTTTTTTGCTTTTTGTGAGTGAGTTGGGGGACATTTCTTCTAAATCTCTGTGCTTCATTAGGCATGTTGAAATTAATTTTCAGCTTTTTTCTCTCACATTTCTTGATTATATACCAACACCTGTTTAAGGTGGACTTTTTATGTCAAATTAATTTCAGTGTTTATTTTGCATTTGCAGTTGCCATTTGTATAAAATGCATCCTTGCATTAAAGGTTCCACTTTTCTCTATAATTTTTATGCTGTTACTCCCTCTGAGTCAATTTTTTATCAAATGAATTTAAGAGATATCTGACTGTTTGCTTGGGAAAAAAAAAATAGTGTTAGGGAGGTCAAGATATATTTCATTTGTTCATTGCATTTAAATTCCTTTTTTTATACATCCTGTGTTTTATTTATGGAACTGAATAAACAAACAAGAATAATACTGCACTGACTTCTAGCTGCACTGAAGAAGTTGCAGATCAGAGGTCACTGAGTACCCACTTCTACAATGAGCAAGGTGAAACTGTAGCCAGTACCTGAGATGATTTTGTTTTGGGAATCAATGCCATAAACATTCCCACATAGTTTGTTTTCAAGGCCAAATGAAGAACTACAGGGATTCATAAGCATTTTTATTGTTAGCAGTTCTAGCTGTTTTTGTTTGAATCTTTCAAGACGCTGACACCCAAGAGTACAATATCATAAAATATCTTCATATTTTATCATGTTTCTCTGAATTGTGAGGGCTTGGTGGAGCTTTGTGAGCTATGACTGAGCAAGCAAATCTTTTTATCTTTCTTCAGTGCTACTCTGTCTGTCAGCAGAACATTCACCTCCTTGTCAAAACTGAAGAACAAAACCAGAATTATTTCCTATTCCCCACACAACCCACTGAACCTCCTCCTCCATTTATCCCACAGAGAGGAATTAGGCCATCAGTGGCGGTGTCTGACTCTGTCTGGTGGGCAGAGGTGCAGTTGGCAAAATCGTGTTGACTTGGGACACTGAGCAGTGAGTTGCCTGAGGAGAGGATTGTGAGAGGACTTGTGCCACAGAGATGAAGAAAATGGAGGTGAGGGAGGCAGAAGATGGAGACCTCCCAAAACCCGGTAGACCAGGGTAGTGTCTATAGGAAGTGTAAAGTCACCTGATGTCTTTATTTAATCACCTATGGCTTCAAACAGCCCCAGGACACACAGGTGATGTTCAGAAATAAAGAGAAATTCCATAATAATTCAGTAGCTGTATAACGTAATTCCCTGAGAGACAATCTCCTGAGTTTGAGTGTATGAGTCATGTAACTTAAACTCTTTGATTTGTCTGAGTCTTTTGCAGTTTTACTCCACTTGCTATCTTCATGGCTTCACATACTACAGTGGTAGGAACTTTATAAATGCAAACTATTCATGATGAAATAAAATGAGACTCTAACTCTGAAAGTAGAGCAAAAACTATAGGAGTTACTTAGAAAAACTGTATTTGATCATTCTTCCCTTCTCAATAATCCAAAACAGTTTCACCTTCTTCCTTCAAAATGAGTGTTCATCACAAATATTTTTGCCTGGTTATATTACTGCTCTGTGCTCTGTTATGGTCAGGATTCAACATGAAGTAAAATACAAAAGTGAGGGATTCAATCTTTATTTGTTACCCATCATGTGAATGAACTTTATCTCTGCTGTATTTGCTTATAAAACTACCTTTTAAAATCTTATTCTCTCTCCCACTTTTAACTGTCGAAGTCAGAGAGGGAATGTGTCAAGATCTGTCAGGAATAAGGCAACCAAGTCTCGTTCAGAAAAGCACGAACACTGACACTCCTCTGCAGGGATTTGGCAGGGTCTGGCTAGCCGGAAAGTAAGAAGCATGAACTTTTTTCCCAACAAAATGAGTTGGTGTAAAAGAGGAAAAAGTTGTTCAAGTATTATTCTATAAGTTATTCTGTCCGAAAGAATTTCCTGATTAATTACATTTTTTATGATAGGTCTTTGCTTTCTAGATATAACACTGACTTTATGGAAACACTGTCAAATTAAAATTGTTAAGAGCACCATGTAAATTTGATTCACTTTTTTAAAGAATATGCTATCATCATCATGTTCATAATCTCATCTATAGTTTTCTTTCAAAAATTCAGAACACATTCATCTTAAACATATTCTTTGCAGTCTCTTCTAAGCCATAGCATTTGAAAGATATTGTTTTTCTAAATCACTTTATATTAAGAACAGTTTCATGCAGAAATAATATTTAATAAATAGTGATTTTTAATGAGAGCTATTTAAGATATTTTGTTCTAGGAAAATACTAAAGAGGGCTGTATTAAATCCTGTCTTGCCTTCATCAATGTGAGCACTTGTGTTTTAACTTCCAACTCAAAAAAAGACTCCACTTCTAAAGAATCCTCTCCAAGTTCCTTTTTGATTTTCTAGCAATTTGTTCAGTTTTATTCTATTCTCTTTCACTTCTCTAGCGTTTGAGTATTGATGAACTAGACAATCTATCACAGTAGTTACAAAGAACCTAAATCCAACTCCAACAGCTAAAGACAAAAACCTGAACTGTTTTTGATCACCATCTGTGTGATTTTATAGACATTAACATACCACTAATGTTACCATTAACTTACATTAACAAACAAGAGGTACCATTATAAGAAGATAATGAGGTGATTCAATAAATCTTCCTCACTCACATTAGATTTACTCTATTGTGATTTAGATCTTTAGTAGAAGACTGAAATGAGTCATTGAAGAAATAACAGTGCATGAACTAAATCCTAAAATCCTATTCAAGCACATAGCCATGCATGTAGGAATCTTAGTATACAAAATTTTAAAACATATTGGTGTGGCTTTAATGAGACAGATCAGCCCCACATCTAAAAAAAAAAGGAAAGGAAAACAAAGGGAATGTTTTCCATGCAATGGAAACCTCATGGTTCATCTCTTTCTCTCCCAATAATTTTTTCTCTTGAATGCAAAAATGATGCTACCAATGACAAGATGTAAGAATTAGCTTTGTGTTAGAAACCAATAATTTGTGAAAGTGAACTCAGTTAGAGAAGACAGTAAATAATTTTCATAGATTTAAAAATGCAGTATAACACTAGAAAACAATTTTTTTTAATGAAACCACGCAGAAACTGCTTTGATTTACACAAGACCAAATAAAATTTCAATTATCATGGGAAGATGTTTCTATACTATTTGTCAAAATGCAGTATGGAGAAATATTCACAATCACTTTTTGTAGAAAGATTTGATTGTCGTGAGACCACACTGGGAGTATTGTGTCCAGCTCTGGAGCCCCCAGCACAGGAAAGACATGGATCTGTTTGAGCAAGTTCAGAAGTGAGCCATAGAGATGATTAGAGGGATGGAGAGCCTCTCATATGAGGAAAGACTTGGAGAGTTGGGACTGAAGATTCTAGAGAAGAGAAGGCTCCATGGAGACTATTGCTCCCTCTCAGTATGTGAAGGGAGCCTACAAGAAAGCTGGAAAGCGACTTTTTTTAAAGGGCATGTAGTGACAGGACAAGGGAAAATGCATCCAAAATAAAAGAGTAGTTTAGATTAGATATTAGGAAAAATGTTTACTGTGGGGGTGGTGAGGCCCTGGAACAGATTTTCCAGAGAAATTGTAGATGTCTCCTCCCTGGAAATGTCCAAGGCCAGGTTGGATGGAGCTCTGGTCTAGTGTGAGGTATCTGTATCCATGGGAGGAGGTTTGGAAGTAGATCCCTTTAAGATCCCTTCCAACCCAAACCATTCTATGATTCTATGATAAAACCAAAGACAAATCTTATACTCATGGATCAGTTTTATGGATCAGTAACAATCTCGTACACACAGCTAAAACAAGGAGAATTTAAAAGCCGGTATAAAAAAAGCAAGTGACTGTATGGAATAAAAATAAACAAAATAAATCTTTATTTCTTGGATTTAAGATCTGATTAATAGTTTCAAATTTTCATAGAAGTAAATGTACTGAAAAAGAATTCAAAGTATTTATTCACATGGTCTAGGGTTTTTATGAAATTTTATTTTTCAAGGCATTCATTTTCAGATGTTTGAGTCCATATGTTATTCATCAATGATTTAGGACATCACAGTGAAATTCTGGCAACAAATTTCCAGCTATCTGAAACCATCCCACAAGAAGCAGAGGTTTAATGACACTTTCAAACATCCAGCTTTATTTTCACACTACAAGCTGCCTGAAAAAAAGCATCTGTAAAGACCTGATAAACACATTTAGAGAAACTATCCAATTTTGACATTCCATCTTAAAAAGTTCGACAATCAAAGAGCACAAGCTGCTTCTTCTTTTCCAAAAAGAAAAAAAAAGTGCATTAAAACTCCAAATAAAATTTAAAGAATAAAGGAATCAAAAAAACACCCCATCTTTCATTAAAACTTTTAAGAAACTTAAATGTACATAAATAATCTTGAACTCATTTGTTTTCTTCAACAGTGCTCAGTTTCTCAGAGACTGTTCACTATAGTTGGGAATTTAAGCATTGATCTATACATATCTAAGCTGTCTTTGATCATGCTTTCTTGTCACAAGCATATTCTGCACATAGAACCAAGGCAGTTGCCTAATGAATAACATTCAAAAGTTTTGTATACGAGTCTAATGCATTTAACTGACTTACCAGGTCTTATCATCAGGAAAATATACCCATTCAGACAGTAAACATACTCTACATATGTTATTGTGTATTTATAGAAATCCCTAACATATTAAAAGCTGCGTTCAGATGATATCTGAAATTTTTGGTTTTGACCACTGAGCTTTTAAATTATTACCATGAAGCATAAATCCTGACTCTAGAGCTCTGAGTTTCAGCAATAATCTCAAAGATTAAATTCCAAGCTCTGACAGCACCTTTGGTTGAGTGAGGAGTCAGATGTGACACCTTCCTCTCTTCCCTTCTGTAGAAACTGCCATTATGTTAGCTCAGCTGAATGAGTTCGCATAAAAGCAAGCCTGTAACGTTAGCACATGCAGGCTGGGCTCCCAAAGGCAGACAGCACCCCTACCACTGATCAAAGAAAAACTTTACCCAAGTTCTATACAGAATTGATGAGCTACACAGGTCTACAAAAAACCAACCAACTAACCAACAAAAAACAAACAAACAAACAAACAAAAAAAAGTGCCCTAGCAAGATTTCAGTAAGAATTTCAAGCCTGGTTGAAGAATCTATTCCCTTTATACACCCTTGAAGATGTACAAGGTTTACCAGGGTGTGCTTCCCCATTAATAAGATCAGCATTTCAAGGACATCTGTCTTTAAAGATGCTGACTATATTGCACGTGCAGTTTTGTCTTTTCTTGCTGAAACGGTGTCATGGTGGGGTTTCTCAGGCAGCCAAGAGTTCATAACCTTTGATTTCCTCTCCTTTTCTACACAGTAGAGTGCTGCTTTTTTGTCACATCCTCTTTCTGGAGGGAAGACATGGGATTTGTCCTAGCCTTTGTCTCTAGCTTACTCTAACATAATTTCCCATAGAGAGAAACTAGTGCATTGTCATTGCAGGAAAATGCTTTAAGGCATCATACTGATAGTTACTGTATGTATTTAGCATCTTCAAGTTCTGTGTATAGTTTATTTATCTATGCACAATCTTAACTAGAGGCTATATTTTCTATAATCCTTGGAAGTCCCCAGACTGTGTTCATGACAATGCTATGAACATTAGCATATTTTGTATGATTGTATTATTACCTGTTTCAGAGGATCCATTTACAGATAAAGAGTGTATAGCAGAAGTGTTTTCAATATTTCAAAATTAGAAAACACTGTGTTCCTATCCATGAGAAAAATCATCATACTATCTGTAGATCTCATATGTAGATATTGAAGAGCTCTATTTACAAACAAAAAATTACTAGTTCCAAGGTCCCTTGGTTATCCCCGAGGAAGTAAACACTTTTCTGGGCTATATATCCACTGTTTTCTATTAGTGTGATTCCATTCCACTTAGGAAAAGACCAAACAGCAAAGTGTTTCCATTGTGACAAATCTGTGCTGGTCTAAGTAAAAGACACTGAAGATGTCTTGCACACATTTGTTGCAACCAAACTGTATGTCTCTTACAGAAGATAATACGTCTCATTTGAGTAAGGAAATTTGGTATGTGGAAACAGAGGGAAGTACCTGAACATCAGCTCCATGATGTTCTTCTTCCTATTCTAACGATCTAATAATCTTCCAGTCCCTCTAACATTTGCATGGAGAGGTTACAGAAATGTGTTGCATGCTTCTTTGTGCAATGAAAATTTAAACAGCACTAATTACAGTAGGGAATCTCAAAGAGTTACACAATAACAAAAAGAATTTACTGAACTTGTTCACACATACAGGATATGCCCTGAAAACATATACACTGTAAAATTCTGTTTCTCTGTAAAAATGTATTCATCTATGTATAAATAACTAAAATTACTTGTGAAGTCAACAGATGTATGAGCCGGAACCCAAGCCTTGCTGAAAAGACAGTTAAAGAGTGTTCCTTTCTCCATGCACGCTTATTTTGTATTCAGCCAGCTGATTCAGAGGGGATTCTATGAGACTGAAGAAAGCTTTTTACTCTCATTTATGCAGGCTCAGACTCTGGGAATTAGAGGTACTCCTGAGACATACTTTATGATTGTTCCTTGTCTTTGGAAAAGGGGAGACAATAGGGAGCTTTAGTCTTTGAACAGATAACAAAAGCAAATCTAAATATTTTGAGGGATTCAGCTGCCATGGTAAGGAGTTAACAATTCATAAATCAAATAAAATTAAATCCTTTACTCTTCCATTTGCCAATTCAATGACATAGGTACACAACACAGGCGTTACTGAGGTAACTTGTGTTCCATACTCCTGTCCTGTAGCCATCTGTCCTGTCTCCTGACCAAGTCTTTTAAGCACTATGCAGGCTCTGAGACTGTATAAAATCTCAGCAGACACAGATGAATACCTCGCAACCCATAAATTCCTACTTTTACTTTCCAAAAATGCCAACAGGCAATCTCTGGGAAATTATCAACAGGAATATTACTGCTGTAAGGCACACTTCATTTTTATTATCAGGTCAATATCCTGCACATCCCTGCTTATCTTAATACTTTCAACTAGTTTCTGTGATTACAAACTCTTTTTATATTTCTGCAATTTTGAATATAAAAATTCCTTTCCATCCTCTACTAGAAATCCTATGGCCTGACCTAAGATATTTCTTTTCTTCTACTTCAAGCAATATCAAATCCAACACTAATTTTTTTACTCTTTTTACTTCCTCAAGTGCTTCTTCCATATTTGAATTCATGACTTCCTGTTGGCTTTAATTCTCTGTCCTTTTTCCTCCAATTCTTACAGATTCCACCAATATCTCCTGCAGCTTCTCCCGAACCTCTATTACCTGGCTTATTTCATCTCTCTCTCTCTCTCTCAAAACTGTTCAAAGAGATGTGAAAAAAATACACTTATCTTCTAAACCACTCTGCAGGTTGTTTGCTGGCTTATTATCTAAATTCAAACCTCTTCCTCAACCTTCTCCAAATTTCATTAGAATTTCTTGGGTCAATATCCAAAAAATCTTTGGGATTTTTTTATTTTTTTAACAATGTGAACTTTGATTCTGATCTGGCTGCACAATGAGAAGTCTGACATTTGCAAGACCATTACTTGTCACCACCAAACCTTTCCAGCTGATACCATGACTTCAGCTTGCCCAGCATAATGCCATCCATAAATCACATTTAGTGACCCTTACCTGCATAAAGACTTTTGGATTAAAAAAAAAAAACAAAATTGAATCATTTTGACAAAACCAGGTCAACTCCATATCCACCTATGTGACTGAAGATGAGGAACCTCTAGCAGGACAAAGATGGTGATGCAGAGATAAATATCCATGAGGGTAGGGTGGGTTACCCTGTCTAGGCTGGAGTCAGAGTGGAACACCTGGTAGCCTAATTGTTTAACTCCCAGTCTCACACTCAAAGAAACAAAACTGAATTTGAAAGGGACAAATAAGCTAAATGTAACATGATAAAGCCTTTGCTCATTCCTCTATCCATCTACTCCATTATTATTTCCTCCTGAAACTTCAAACTCTTTTTAAAGCAGGGATCTCTTCTTAGATATTGAGGAAGCTACAGAAGTGTTTTCAGTTTTAAAAGGCTAATGACAATCCACATTGTAGGAATTCCTCACAGAGCTTGCAGCAGTAGGGAGCCAAAAGGGATCTACACTGAGTTGGAAACTTTCTCTGCAAATTTTTAATAATATAAGTAATGTTTACTCACAAAAACATTCACTTCAATCAATGCTCTACTTGTAAAAGGATCACTTAAATGAATGCTTGCAGTGCAGACACTCCTGTTATTTTTAAGAACTGTGGTTTCCTACAGATTTAAATTATTTGAATGGTATGTTATGCTTTGTGTGTATTATGTGCATGTACATTATAAAAAGAAAATGGAAATATAAAAATGTATATGCTACTTATATTAAAAGTAAAACTGCTTTTGATATTGATTTAGGATTTTTATTATTGAACTATTTTAATATCAGATATCAATCACAGAATCTGCTTCTTACATGCAGATGATTATGTTTAGACAGAGGGTGAAAATATTCTTTTGTTGTGATAAATGAACATCAAATGTACTTGGAAGAGATTTATTTATTATCACAAATTATATGTATGAATGTTTATAATCTAATTATTATTCTAGAAACTGTCAACAATTAATATTTCCAGCAGATTACTTAAAATTATCAATAATATTAACTTTGGCAGACTGGTTCATTTTTTCATTATTTCCTCCTTCTCTCCTCCCTCTCATTCTAAATCATAAAACTGGTCACCAGAACCACTGGTTTCTGCTGGGTTTATATTATTCTTTCTGAGCTGTAATGCAACTCTCTATCAGCTTCACTATAACCAAGAATATAGAGTTCCTTTTTGAACAGTTAAGTAAGATAGGCTGTAGATGAGAGGAATATATGAATAGAAATGCACTTCATTCCAACTTGCAGTTATGTTGTGGAATACAGAAGGGAAAAAATAGGCAAGCTTGAGGAGATTTAGAAGGAAGTGTTACTGGGATATTTATTTACTTTTACCTACTCTTGATATAGCTAATATCACCTAATTACCATTTTCTTGATACTTATTCAAAGCTCATCCTGGCAGTGATGAATTAGTGTTCCTACCAATTGCACTGCAGGTTACTTTCTAGGTGTTGGCTAAGAGCTAGTATTCCTGTAAATACCTATAATACTATATTGATAAACTGATAATTGTTCCTCTTAAAAACCTCTAAAGATATGGCTATCAATATTGTTTTCTCCAAAGTTGCCTTGGTGCTCATAGTCGTATTTCTCATGTGTCCCTTTCAGAAATGAAAAAAATATTCTCCTAATGACAAAACCCAAAGTTTTCTGATAGCCATTCCTCTGCGCTTGAGCAAGGCTGCTACAGAGAAAAAATGTTCTATGTTGAGAGTTGCAAAAGTCACAGGAGGATTTTTTCTTAAACAAAGTACTAGTGAAAAATGGTGTCTCCTGTAGAAATAACCTGTGATGTTACTCTCTTTGTAATCATGTTCTGTTTTGTGTTCTAAAAGAAGTGAAAATTACCTAAAATTTTTCATTTAAGTTGCAAGGCATTTCCCAATTAGCTTAGGAAAACATGGCCTTCAGAATTTACTAGCAGGCAGCATTCACTTGAATACTTAATTCTTTTATTTTGTTATTACCTCTTTGGTGTGATTAGGCATTGTACTTAACATATTTCTGTAGTTTGCTTTAAGATTATAATGTTCAAAATGTTTTCATTTGATATGTTAAACCAGGGCGATGGTTAAACCAGTGGGAGAAAAAGAAACAGATATTGAAGTTCCTGGGTTGGTGGGGAAAAGTGAAGTTTTAAGGCAAGTGTGAGCTACTTTAGGAATTTTTTTTAAAGTTATGCTATAACTTGCATAAGAAATTTTGTTGTCTGGCATGGAAACACTGCATATGTCAAAGTAAGCATATTCAAATACCTGCAATGAAGTTCTTCTTTCTTTGACTGTTGCTACAATAGAAAATTTACAAATTACAGAGTGAGCACAAACTTGTCCTCTTTCAGAGAAAGGTATATTTTCACAGAAAAGCAGAAGCTTTCTTGATACCTGAATTGTTAATACTTTTCAACAGCATGGGCTTGACTGTCAGAAGAGTTGGGAACTTATAAGAAAATTTTGTGATCACTTGGAGTTTCCGAAGATCAGACTATACCAGGTTCTTATATAAATAGCATTTTCATGGACAGTTTGTGATTTGTTTTCTATTTTCTAAAAAAAAAAAATTAACTGGAACACACACTGAAAATTTTCAGACTTCATTCTTTGGAGGGAGATGGTGTTTGGGCAATAGTTGCCAAGCAGAATATAGATTGAATTGAGTATCAGTGGTCTTTGCAGCAATTACCCATCTAAAGCAGCTATCAGATTTGAAGAATCTTGATTTTTTCCAAGATTTATTCATGCTCAAACTGCTGCTTCAATTTCAAAGTAAATAATAGGATTTATTTGGATGGCTTTGTACTTCTTGTATCTTGTACATAGGCAACTACAAAAAAAAAAAAAAGATTTAAAAAAACTTAAAATTTGGAAACATACACTTCAAAGACATTTAGCTTTAGAATTGTAAATGGTTCTAGTTATATAATTTCTGTTAAGAGCAATTGCATTTTTATGTTTTGTGATGACTGTATTTCAGGCTGGATTGTGCCTTTGGGTGTTATTCTGTAATGGAAGTAATTTACCATGTAAACCGGAAGGAGGATCATTCCCAAGAACAGTTTTCCAGGCTTTCTCCCTGTTTGCTAGAGGGAAGGGAGTGTTATGCCTGAGTCATTTACAAGATGCAAGGTGCTCAGAGAGCTGCAGCAGTGCAGAGATTTAGCTGTTTGAGAGAGCCAAACACAAAACCCCAAAAGTCTTAGTGCAGCTGCACTAAGAAAGGTAGAAAAAAGGAAATCTGTCTAGATGGACTCATAAGGTGATTTACCTCAAAGGAGAGCAATGGGATGCTGTCCTAGAATATAAAACTTGACAAGTAGGAGGTGGAGAAAACAAACTGTGATTGTGGAAAAAAGCTTGTGTAAGGATAAAAATAAGAGAAGATAATGTATTAAATTCCATTCAGAATATATCTTTTTCAAAATGTCTGGCCCCAAGTTACCTGATGTAATTATAGAGTAAGTCTTCTCTTCTCTAGAAATTCTCTGCATTTATGAAGGGCAGATGGGATGGCAAAGGTTAGAGTCAGACATGTTCTATTACAAGTTGTCTTTCCATTAAAAAAGAAGAAGCTAAAATGCATATGATCATATTTTGAAGGAGTTTTATATACCTGTATTTTGCCTAGAGTTTGACACTGAATCCTTAACACTCTTACATAATGTTTTCAATCCTCTCCAGGACAACACATGAATAAAAAAACATACACAAAAATCCTCTAGCCTTCAGCCATACTGCTATGGACTGCAATCATGTAAGATCTCATTAACTAGCTAAAATTAGCTCTTGTTCATAACTAGAATACAGGAACAGTTATTATGAACAGTTAAATGCCAACCAAAATTTACTTTCTTCAGGAAAATCATGGATTAAAATTGTGTATGCAACCTTATTTCACCTCTTAGTGAACAAGCATTATGATAAAGGCCAGCTGTATAGTCATACACTTATTTCTTCGTCTATCCTTGCCTTATGCAACACACACAAATGGTACTCAGAATGCAAAACAATGCCCTGTAGTAAAGAAGGACATTGTGTGTAGCTCATGTCTCATCCACATCTCTGAAAATTGAAACAGCTGAAGGCAAGAAGTCCAAGGATTGTTGATAAGTTTAGGAAGATGAAGGTGGTGAACTGAGTTCTGACTCACACAAAAATACATTATGGCTGCTGAATCGCATAAACAAAACTTAAAAAGATTAATACATGTTTGTTCATTTTATGTGCCCAGTTCTAGCACATGGGATCTGATTCAGAGAAGACAAAGCTCCTCTCTCCCATTGCTTCTACCAAAGACAGGTTTCTCAGCTTAGATTAACTTTTAAAACCATCTTCAACTCCATTTCTCAAATTGCCAGAAGTTCATGATGTTATTTTTTTCTCTCACTTTTCAATCTTCTGTACCACATGTTCTTTTCTTCTTGTTCAGGCAAGGGCACATTTTCCAGTGTTGTGTCTGATTAACCCTATAAATGTGCACTCAGCTTTCAGTGCCACCATATTCAACCATAAGTGCCAGACATCAGCCATTGTTTTATTCTGGCTGAAGAAAATTAAAACAAACAAACAAAAAAATAACCATGTTGCAAGAAAGAAACAAACTAAAAACATGACCACAGTCCCCCCAAAAGTATGTTTTGAATTCTCTTTCAATGGAAAGATTGAAAGATTGTCATATAGACAATGAATGAACAAGAACAGATGGTGCAAGCCAGTGAATTTGGTCATAAGCTGCCTTATCTTGTACTGTTCCCAGACTTACTTATTGCAAAACTCACAAATAAAGGCATGCTTATTACAAGTTTTACTCTTTAAAAAACACATTAAAAGAGCAAAAGGCAACCATTTTGAAATTAAGAAAGCTGTTTGGGGACATGAGAGTCTCCATGATTTCTAACACAGATATCACTTCTCATTTATATATATAAAATAGCATGTGAAAATAGTAGCTTAAGGGCACACAGCTTGTTGTTTTCTCTGTCCTCAGATCAGAATTGTTTCAAAAAGCACAGTATACATGAGCTGAAAGATAGAACTTTACACAGAACAAAGCATGCAGTAGCTAAAAACTCCTCCCTCTCAAAATGCTCTCTCATCTGACAAAAGCAGGCAAAAAGGGCTCCTTCAAAGTGTTCCCTATTTTTCGTTGCATTTCCTTACATAGTGGGTGTGTCATTCAGGTACTTTATCTGCTCTCCTTTAAACAGAGATTCCTTGCTATTATTCCTTCTGTCATTTATTACTGAACTTTTTAACCCTCATTCTGCTCACACACTTGGCAATTTCAGATGAAAAGGTAGTAAAAGAAGAATTTAGTTACCTCAATTGTATAGATAAATACAGTGTCTTAAAAGAACTGTAAGACAGGCAGATGGAGAACAAGTACAAATTTTTGTTAAAATTAACAATATATCTGTAGGGGAAAAAAAAAGCAAGAAAAACAAAGATAGCATGCAGCAAAAAAATAGATGAATGAAACTTTTTTCTAAAGTAAGATCTCATATTTATCACTCCATATTATGGAGTGTACTTGAAACATGTGAAGCAATTTAACTTGATATTTTATAAGGTATAGGAATTTAATCAAAATAAAGCCAGCACATAAATGGATTAAATAATGATAGTTAAATATCTAGTAATTTGAAAGTCTGAGAAATGCAGTTTTCTTTCTTCAACAGTTTAGAAATGTTAAGTTAGTTGGCTAACTGCAAGTAATTCCTTTATTTAGCAGTTATTGCTGGTCAACAAATTTTCCCTTTACAGACATAAAACAACATGTACAAACAAACAAAAACGCCCACCATAACCTTATAAACCTATAATTATACTGAATGGCCTCAAAGGAGTTACATATAAATTAGCCATTAAATCAGGCTCAGGCAGTTGAATCTTAAAAAAAGAGGAACTAATTTTTCAATCATTTTTATTACTACTACTGCTTTTTTTGCATCTGGTGTTGTTTTAGCTGACTTCTGCCAGTGCAGTAGGAGATACCAATAACTGTTTGCACCTGTTTGCAGCTTGAGCTCAGGCTTTCAGGCTGCTGAGTCATAGTGATGGATCTTTGCAAAGCCAGTACCTTAGTGCTGGACTCCAACTATTTGCTAACCATCTGTAAAGAGAAGTTTCCTTATTTTAGGAAAGTGTAAGTGCACTAAAGGTGATATTAAAGAAAACAGCTGTGTGTTTCTCCAATACCAGCTCCAGTAGAAAGGGAAGAAAATTGTCTAAGCAATGTGTATATATAGCAGCAGCACTATGCTGAGAGAACAGAAGTTTAATGTAATAAAAAAAAAGAGATTATAAGCAACTAGGTAATCTCAGAATGTATTTATTTCTGCTCCTTTGGGGATGTGGAAAGGGGGAAGGGAGTGGTACTGCAAAGGTAGAGGAAAGGGACATTAAATATTTGGATTGCATGGTATGACTAAAGACCAGCAAGCCCAGGATAAGTCACAGAGCACTGGCTGCGTAGCACAATTTTTTGGGAACCTTTGGGAGTAACTCTATGCTGGTAGCTAAGTAGAAGTGTAGAAGTGCTGGTTCATACACTTTCTGCCCAGAATTCTTTGCTACTTTTGAGGATAACTCTTAATCATACTGCAGTGGAACTCAGTTGCTGTTCTGCAGAAGAAAAAGTTTAAAAAATGCTAGCAGACACTTTATTTGCGTGCATTGAATTGCTCTCAAAATTATCTAACAGTTATTGGTATCTCCTACTGCACTGGCAGAAGTCAGCTAAAACAAAATTATTTTCCTTTTTTTTGGACTGCATTCACTTACTGTATACTTTGTTGAGCACTGTTCATGACCAAGCAATGTGATGAACTTCATTTTAGTCTAGCATCAAGTGTCCAACTGCTCTTGGAGGAAACTTCCAGCAAGAGTGGCAGGAGTGGCCAGAAAGTAGAAAGTAGACGTCAATGAATAAATGTTTCCTGGGATTCTGTGAAAACGGCATTATTCCAAGCTTGCTTGTTACCTATTCCAAACGTACTCCTGCCAAACCTCTTGCACCTCTTACCCTCTAGTGCTTATTTCATCTTAATGTATTGTAAGGGGAAAAGTGACAGAAGCTTACTTTAGTGATTCTGTAGGTAAAGCGAAGGTTAAGTTCTTATGAAAGTTAATTTTCACAATATTTACAATGCTAGCTATAGGAGAAAGTAATTTATTTACATTTTCTGATCCCCTCAGCACCCTTCTTGACCTGGTCTGGAAGCTGCCCCTAAGCCCTGCACTTTTCAGTAATTACATCCCAATTTTCCAAGTGTATAATAAAGACTTTAAGTTCACTTACAGAATAACCAGTCAATACATACACATTGAGAAGGAGAACATACATATTTGCAAGTTTGCTTTATTCCTAGTTCTTGGAATCTACTGAAAAAATAATACATAAAAAACATTATCCAAAATGTACATGTTTTGATCCTCTATATGTGTCAACAAATAATTTACAAGTCAGATCTATTGTACACCTTCGGATTATTAAAACACCATCCTTTAACTTTTGTTGTTGTTATTTCAGGAAGACATATGTGTGCAAAAGTACATAAACAGTAATGAAAACTGAAAAGCAACAATAAAATAGGGGTTTTATTTAGGCCTTGATTCTGCAATTATGTTTTGATGTTAAATATCATTAAAAATGCCTGTCATCCAATTGTACTATACATGAAGTACCTAGAGCAATGCAAAATTGAAGTGCACCATCCAAGGAAATACACACCTGAAATCTGAAGGCATGATAGCTTGTAATTTAATCATGACAATATGATTGAGTTTATTGTCATATGTAAGTGCAACTTAGTACAATTAAGCTGGTTAGTTTCCACACTAAAAGTTCCAATTCCTTGGTTTTTTGTTTTTTTTTTTTTTTTTTTTTTTTTATCTTTAAGGACTTCTTTTAGTTTGCTTTTTTGTTTGTTTTAATCCTTCTCAGATGTACAGCTCCACTCCTGAGAGCGAAACATAGCAGGGGAGAAAATTATGAAATGGCAAAACAAGCCCAAAATAAAAAGCATGCAATAAACCATAACTGGTTATATATATTTTTAAATTTTGGTCAGTGTGGGTTTTTTTATACTTCATAAAAGAAGTTGAGAGCAAAGAAGAAAGGGAGCATTTCTTTTCTTTTTCTGGAAACACTGGGGAAGAAATACAGGACAGGAAAGAAAGAAAGGAATGGTCAGGGCAAAGGAAAAATCTTTGTGTGAGGATGAGAAGAAGGCAGGCTGGTGCCCTCACCAGTCTTTTATATGGCAGGGCATCCTCTGACTGGTCAGAGTAATTTTTGTAAAGTAATAACCTTACTGTATCTCCTGCCTCCTGACCTGGATGAAAAGAGACGGGTTTAAAAAAAAAATAAAATAAATAAAGTGCGTGAAGAAGGAGGGGGGAGGAGGGAGTAAGGTAATATTGGAAAATACTGGCTGGACTGCTCCACCACAGTGCCTTTTTTGCAGATGCACACTTCTATTTCTCTCTTAACTTATCTCTCGTGGCTCTTCCTTCTACTGCTGAAGCAGTAAATAAGTTTGTGGGTGATTGTTAGCTACAAACATTTTGGGGGCCAGTGAAGTGAGGACACAGCCGAGGCGGCGGGTTGTGGCCTGGCAATGCTGAGCAGGTTTTGCTGGTTTTCATTTTTTGGAGCAAAGCTGCTCTCAGCCCCAGCCGCTGTTCCCTTGACTGCTGCGTTTGTTAATAAGGAGACAAGCGAGGAGAGCTAAAAAGGGAAAAGCAGGCGTCTTGAGGGAACTCTCAGCAACAGTAGCACACAGTCTCTGCCGGTGTATTTTTTTATGTTAAAGGAAAAGGGAGAGAGAGCTGCCACCCGGCCAGTCACGGAGCTGCTTCAGGGCCGCACCTGGGTGCGGAGGGGCTCGACCCTAAACACTTCCAGCACTGCGGGCAGCTGCGGGCTGTGGTACTGAGGGAGAGGGCACACCCGGGGTCACCCCGGCCGAAGCCCACTGCCCTGCGCCACGCTGCCTGCGGCAGCTCTGGGAGCGGACCCAGCGGCGAATGGCCCCCTCGGAAAACACTGAATTCCCACCTCGGCCAGTAACTTTGTGATGGGAAGCACCAGCCCTGCCGCTGGAAGGGAGGGAGGAGGGGGAAGCCGTGCAGCTGGGCAGAGGCTGGAAACAGAAGCAGTAAGGGCTGGGACCCGTGGTACCTGTCCTCTCCCCCGCTGCACATGTGAACCGCTCTCCAGAGGAGCCGGAGCAGCGCTGCTCAGACATGACTGCAACCCCGGCGCTCGGCACGGAGGCGCCCCGAGCTGCGCGCACACCGGAGCAGGAGTGGCACAGGGGAACCCCCCACCGTTGCACCGGCAGCAGGGGTGCCCTGGAGCTGGAGTGACAACAGGGGATGTCCCTGCGTGCCTTCTCTGCCTGCCGGGGTACTCGGCGCACCCACGCTGAGCCGAAGCTGCGGGAGGGGCACCCCGCACATACGGAGGAATCGGGGCTGGCATCCCGCGCAGACGGCGAGCAGGGCGGCGGGCTACCCCTGCCGTGCGCGCACACGCGGTACCCCCGCCAGCAGTCCCCCCCATCCCCCGCCGGATCGGCGGGAGGGGTAACCCGGGCGCACACGCCTTGGAGCACGGTGCTGCACCGGGGCCGCCGCCGGGGGCACCTCACCCCTCACCAGGGCAAACCCCGGCGCTCCGCTCCGCCCGCCGCCGGCCCCGCTCCCGGGGGCGAGCGGCACCGCAGCGGCGGGGCCGGGGCGCCGCGGCCGGAGGGCAAGAGGCGGGCGGGCGGTGTCAG